>JAZHYW010013371.1:0-54842 GCA_037355805.1 Ixodes ricinus
TTCTTCGCGGCGCGGCAGCTCGCTGCGCCTCTTATCAGGAGCGCTGATAGCAGAGACCGGAAACGGAAACACGACACTTTCCCCTCTTATTCGAGAATAGTTAACCGGGGCTGAAACGGTCGGGTGGTTTCCGGGTCCTCGGTGGGTAGCGTGGTTGCGACAGCTCCGCGGAGGTTGCTTGTCCCCTTATTTGTGCTGCTGGTGCTGCTGTCGCTGCTGTCGTCGTGGCTGATGTTGTTGTTGGCACTGCGAGAGCTGGCTTGTCCTTGACAGGTGGCAGCAATACTGGTGACAGCTCGTCGTCCGACTCAAACGCAGCCTTGCTTGTGGAGGGTGGCGCTGGCAATAAGTGATCGCGGTGTCTCCTCCAGGTGTGCACTCCATGCGACGTGGTAACTTGAACCGTGTAAGAAACGGGCCCAGTTCTTTTCAACACCGTTGCATTCAACCACTTGGGTCCACGTCTGAAGTTGCGCACCAGGACGCAGTCATTCTCTGAAAACGGCACGTCCACACCTCCCCGATGAGACGATTGTTGGAACTGGCGTCCAGAAACCACGGCTTCGAGTGATGGTTTCATTGCATCCAGGCGCGTCCGAAGGGCTCTTCCCATCAACAAGAAGGCCGGAGTCTCCTGAGTAGTTGCATGAGGGGTGGTGCGGTAGGCCAGCAGAAACCTGTTCAGACTCTCGGCAACAGACTCTGACGCCGGAGCCTTTCGAAGGGCATTCTTCAGAGACTGTATGAAACGCTCTGCGAGTCCGTTGCTGCTTGGATGGTATGGCGCGGTCAGAACTTGGCGCACGCCATGCAGCTTGAGAAAAGAACGGAACTCTTCGGAAGTAAATTGCGGACCATTGTCGCTGACAATGGTTTCCGGAAGTCCATGTCGACTGAAAAGTTCGTGTAGTTGGGCAACTGTGCTTGCAGCGGTCGTAGACTTCATCAGGCAGACTTCAGGCCACTTGGAATGGGCATCGACGGCTACAAGGAACATCCAGTTGCGAAAAGGACCCGCAAAGTCCAAGTGTACTCGTTGCCAAGGTCTCGACGGCCACGCCCAGGGATGCAAGGGGGCTTTGGCGGGTGATGCTCGTTGCTGCTGGCACGCCCGGCAGAGCTTTACTTGAGTCTCGAGGTCTTTGTCAACCGATGGCCACCAGACATAGCTGCGGGCTAGCTCTTTGCTACGGACGATGCCCGGGTGACCCTCGTGCAGCTCCTCGATGACCAGATGACGCAGCTTGGGCGGCACCACAACACGCATGCCATACATTAGGCATCCCTGATGAACCGTTAGTTCATGTCGTCTGTGGAAGAATGGCTTGAGATCGGCGTCGTCGATGTAGGACGGCCAACCTTTCCGTGTGAAATCGAGTACCAGCCGGAGAGTGGAATCACGGGCGGTGTGCCTTGCAATCTCTTGACTTGTCACTGGCATGGAATCCAACCTCAGTGTGTAGAAAACTTCGTCATCTGCTTGTTCCTCCGCCGTGGAAAAGACAGGAAGCCGTGAAAAACAATCGGCGTCCATGTTGTTCGCAGACGTCTTGTAAAGCAGGTTGTACCTGTAAGCGGAAAGGGTGACTGCCCAACGCTGTAGCCTGGCAGCAGCAATGGCAGGTATGCCAGTTTTCGGACCAAAAATGCGCTGCAGGGGCAGGTGGTCGGTGACCAAAGTGAAGCTGCGGCCGTAGACGTAGAAGTGAAACTTCTTCACACCAAACACCAGGGCCAGGGCTTCTTTCTCGATTTGGCTGTACTTTTCTTCAGCCTGAGTAAGGGTACGAGAAGCGTACGCAATTGGTCTCACCGTGCCGTCGGACGTCACGTGTGACAGAACTGCGCCGAGGCCGTAAGCCGACGCGTCGCATGCCAGCTGGAGCGGTGCGTTAGGGTCGTAGTGGACTAAGACTGGGGAAGTCGACAGGGCTGACTTGATCTTGTCAAAAGCTTCCCGGCACGCAGAGTCCCACGACCAGTTGACGTTCTGCCGAAGCAGCCTGTAGAAAGGATGCGCCAGCGTTGCAAGATGCGGCGTAAACTTGCCATAGTAGTTAATCAGTCCCAGCAAGGAACGTAGTTGTGAGACGTTAGTCGGAGCTGGAGCTTTGAGCAAGGCTTCAATCTTCTCAGTTGTCGGCTGCACACCGTCTGCGCTGATGATGTGTCCGAGGTACTGGAGGCGGTCGCAAAGAAACACACATTTGCTGCGCTTGACGCGTACACCGCGTTCTGACAACCTTCGGAGAGCCGCTTCCAGGTTGGTGAAGTGTTCCGCGTGCGTAGCTCCAGTAATCAAAATGTCATCAAGGTAGCACGTAACACCTGGCAAGTCTTTAAGCATGTTATCCATAACACGCTGGAAAATGGCGGGCGCCGACGCCACGCCGAACGGCAGGCGGTTAACGCTGAAAAGACCCTTGTGAGTGTTTAATGTTAGGAACTTCTTGGAGTCGTCCGCCATTTCGACTTGATGATAGGCCCTATCAAGGTCGATCTTCGAGAAGTAGCGACCACCGGTGAGAGCCGCGAGGATCTCGTCCAGTCGAGGCAGCGGATATTGATCCGTGTCCAGAACGGGGTTCAGCGTTGTCTTGTAATCGCCGCAGAGGCGTATAGAACCGTCCTTCTTAACGACCGGGACTACTGGAGTGGCGAACTCGCTTGTAGCGACAGGCGTAATGATTCCGAGCTTTTGAAGCTTTTCGAGCTCTTCTTCAACCGCGGAACGAAGTGCAAAAGGGACGTTTCGAGCCTTCAGAAATTTTGGGCGGTCATCTTTCAACACGAGGAAAGCCTTCTCACCTTGGATCTTCCCCAGTTCATTGTTGAAGATGTGCTTGTATTTTTCAAGAAGACGTTCCAAGTCCCCCGATGCATTAGGCTTAGCAGCGCTAGAGCCATGGTCCTTGAGCTGGTGCACGCCGCAAATGGCTGTCCAGTTCAGGTTGAGGTGCTCGAGCCACTCACGTCCTAGCAGAGGAGGCCCACGCTGATCCAGAACATACAGAGGCAGGAGCCGTCGCTGGTTGTTGTGCGTCACGTGCACGTGAATGACGCCACACGGCTTGACGACTTCGCCAGTGTAAGTCCGCAGTCGAAGTTCCGTCGGCTGCATTGAAGACGAAGCAAACAACTGCTGGTACTGTTTGCGTGAAACCACGGAGACAGTCGCACCCGTGTCGAGTTCCATGCGTAGTGGCACCCCATCCACAGAGACGTCGACCAGTATTGGCGGCCGTGCCGCCGAATTTATGCTGAGCAAACCGCCGCCTGCGTCTTGCGTCAGCGCGTGCATCTCCGTTTTCTTTCCGCGACCTTGCTTTTTCTTTTTCTTACTGCGACAGACTCGCTGCAGGTGGCCTCTTTTCCCGCAGCTAACACACGTAGCGGCAACGTGCGGGCATGAGTTGGCGAAATGCTTTGGCGAACCGCAGCGATAACATTCGGCTGTAGATTGCGCTTTCGGCGAGACGTCTGCTCGCACTTTATGAACGTCACCGCTCGAACGGCTGCTCACTTGATTCGCATCCGGCGCATGCGCGTCCTGGGTGTTCCGAGTAGCCGCTTCTAGGGCTAGCGCTCGCTCGACCGCTTTTTGAAAAGTAAGCGTCTTGTCTTCCGCGAACAAGTACCGTTGAATGTCGGTGCGGAACAGACCACATACAAAACGGTCGCGCAGGGACTCGTCCAGGAAATTGCCGAACTCGCAGGACTGTGATAGTCTTCGAAGCTCCGCCACAAAATCCGAAATGGATTCATTTTCGTGCTGCGAACGGCGGTGAAATTTGGCACGTTCCCCAATGATTGACACGCGTGGGGTGAGATGCTCCCTCAAAGCAGCTGTTAGTTCCTCAAAAGTCTTTGTTGACGGAACTTGCGGGGCCGTTAGTGCCTTTAGCAATCCATATGTTTTCGGTCCAATGACACTAAGAAACGCATGCACTCTGTCGGCTTCTGCTATCTTGTTCACGGCAAAATACGACAAAAGCCTTTCTTCGTATGATGGCCAATCACTTAAAGATTCATCAAAAGCTTCCACTTGCCCGATACGAGCCATGGTGATTCCATCGGCGAGACTTGCTTGCAGGAGCAGAAGAAAAGTGCCCAGTCACTCGTCGCCAGTTGTTGTGTGCATGCGGGTGCCCGGAAGAAGACAAGGTTCCGTCCGTCGGGAGCGATCTTTATTTTTCGACTAACGAAAAGCTTCTTCGCGGCGCGGCAGCTCGCTGCGCCTCTTATCAGGAGCGCTGATAGCAGAGACCGGAAACGGAAACACGACAGAGATGCCACAAAGTGAGTCTGCTCACAGATGGTCTGTGGTTCTCTGTGAGGGAGGCGATTGCCCGGTCCTTCTGCCGAAGGGACTTGTCAGGTTTTCTGCAGCAGCTCAAATAGGTAGTTCCGGTAGTGCAGTGTCTGACGATGCCACTCGGCTTGAAGGATTTGGCAGATTCTCTTTCCATGTCCTACGGATTGTGTGAAGCCTCCGAATAGGGCCTTGAGCTCCGGAGGCAACATGTGTACTCGTAGACCAGTGGTTCTCAAATAGGGTTCCGCGGACCCTTTGGGGTCCGGGCGGGGCGGCATTCTAGGGTTCCGCGAGGCCCTGTCTCATTAGTGAGGCCTGGCAAGAAAAGTTGTATCTTTTTAGATTGAGAAGCGAACTTTCCAATTTTTGGGTGAATTTTTCTCCTGTGTATGTCAATGAGAGAAGTCTATCTCAAAATATATACTAGTTATGTCCATTTATTAAATCATTATCATAATTAACCTATACAGTTCCTTTCCCGTCACCACGAACGGGATCCTCCATCATCTCCGCCGATCCACAAGGGGTCCGCGAAACATCAGTGGTTGAGAAGCACTGTCGTAGACAATACCCGAAACTCCTTGCTTGACATACGCAGATGGATGCTAAGATGACCAGAACGTCGGGGCTCAAGGGGTGATGCTGTAAAAGGGCCCGCTGTACTAGAAATGAAACTTGTTAACACAGAGGTTCGGGCGAGCTGGTTACTCATGATGTACAGGGGGAACAGCGCACCCGGAAAACAGTCACTCGAGTCAACATACACACAAAAGAAAGAGACACTTACGCAGCGATGACTCGACAACTCTCACTTTGTGGCATCTCCATAAGAACAAACCAAAGGATGTATCGATGTGCCACCACACAGAATTTATTGCGTTCATGCACAGGTCTGGAAGGCGATCCTATCGCCATGTGTTGGTTCAGAATCACACTAACTAAGGGTAGGTTTGCACTTTAAAGTTGTTGTGTGGTCAAACAAAAAAGCAGCAAGCTTGTGTAAAAGGCACCACGATTATACTGGCCAACTGCAAGGTCTATCTTAAGGCCCGTTCACACTCCTGCGACTGAGTAAGACCGAGAGAGATCAGACCGGTTTTAAGTCTCTGATACGTCTTCGACCAGCTCCGCTATAGCGCATTCGGTCCTGAGACGTCGTAAGAGGCTTAAAACCGGTCTGATCTCTCTCGGTCTTACTCGGTTGCAAGAGTTTGAACGGGCCCTTAGATTTATGAGTCAATCTGTCGTTCTGTGACTGCATGTCTCTCTTTCTTTCTCCCTCTCTCTTTCTTTCTCTCCCTGCCAGCCTGTGTGCTTTTGTGCGGACACATACTTCTTGCGTTGGCTTCCTCTTTCGCGTTTCAATTTGCTTGCATAGGTTGCCAGAGATCTGAGGGAATGAAGTGGAAGGTAGAAACAAACCTAGAGCCACTAAACAAACCTCGAGCAACTAAATAAGCTACGTTTCATGTAACGGCACTTACCCAACTTGTGGCTTAAAATAATAGTTGCCAGTTATTTGAAGCTTTATCTCAAATTAAAAAAAAAAAAACACTTTTCCGTTTTTCACAAATGATTAAACAGTTCGCGACAGGCGAAGCAATATTGGCGTGAGCATCCTAACACCGAGTCTGCGGAGGAAATTGCACTTTTTAATCATAAGGATCGGAACTTGCGTCTGCCTTTACTAAGCACCAAGATGGCGGTGCCCACAACCGTATCGGGGGACAGAGTGCCGATACTCTAAGCGTAACTTTACTTAGTGGCTCAGTATAATCTATCTCACAAGGCTGGTCACGAACGCGAGCGCGTGGCTTTGAAAAGTCGCTTCTACCCGCAAATGCTCGCGTGAGAACAAAGCCTGGATGTGTTGGGTTAGGTGTGGCAATCACTCGCTTCCCCAGCCGACCGAAAGCGATGCTACGCATTATGCCTCATGTGTCAGTAGGCTCCTTCGACTTACCTGCACCTCCTGCACATGTACAGAAAAGTATAGGGCAGTCTACATCCGGTGTGTGGATTGAGATATGACCGGAAGTGTACACCGCCCTACTTCTTTGTGTTACCGCTGCAGGAGGTACAAAATAACCCAACGAGCACGTCGTTATCACCATGGTATCATCTGCAAGCTGGCAGCAGCTCGACAAGGGCAAAGTTGAGATTATTCCCTGGAAATCCAGCTTCTTAATTAGGGGAGCAGGCAAGAAATATATATAAAAAAGGTATAAGAAGTCGTGTTTCCATTTACGCCTGGAATAAACGGACAAAATCATCAATCTCCTCTTTTTGTTAGAATCTCTTTCTCTGGCCACGCAGTGCAAGGTTGCGCTGCGTTCAGCTGCGCTTTATTGGTTTGAACCTTCTGGACCGCTCTCTCGCGTGCGATTCTCACGCGCTCTCTTTTAGTCCAGCAATAATCTGGTCAGCCTAGCCAAGCCTAGCCCTCTCGAGTTGTGTCTTTGTCACAACACTGCTGCCATTTCTGAGATGGACTATAGCCGCAGGCATGAATCTGATGGGGCGATGACCGACTCCAGAAGGGCAAGTCCTTGTCGAGAAGTGACGACTCCGATAACACCAGTTTCCGATGCAACAGAGAACCCGCTGTGGCCCTGCGCCGTTTTGTTCGCCGCTCTGCTGGCCCTGTTCGTCGGCTGGACTGGCACACTGCTCCTCTTTGGGACGGACATCTTCAAGCGGTCATCTCGGCTTCAGTCCGCCTCCACAGCCAGCTAACTGGGAACAAGGCATCTAGATCCAAGGCACACCACCGCTTTCAGATATACCAAGTGTCTTTGAAAACAAAATATATATATTTTTCTTTTTCACCAAAAATACACCATCACTGGACATTATAATTGAGTTCTTTATTCACCACGCATGTTCAGAACGGGCTCTCATATACAGGTTGCCAAGACAGGCAATTTTGGTGGTGTGAAATGCACGTTGCAAAAGGACTGTGGGAGCTCTCTGTCACCAGGCGCTGAGCAGTTGAGCAGACTAAGCACACACAGCTATGGTCGCGAACAAATACTTTCTATTATAGTAAAGTAGAACCAGAAGTAGTGGAAGAAGCAGCAGCGTTCGCCCATCGGCCATGTGAACATGGCCTCGAGATTTTTCGCGCGCTCTGCTTTGACCTTTCCAAACGATCGGTTGCCCAGCAGAAAATGCGAGCCGAGCCCCAGTACCAATTTTATATGCAAAAATGAACCGAAATCGCTGCTGTAATTGTGTTGTGTGTATGTTTATAATGGCGAAAATTTGTCAGTCCCACTGTTTCAGCTGTAGATCAGCAATTTATCCAGTGCAGTACAACGGCTAACCTGGGGTCTTTAACGTGCACCACGCAGTAGTGATACACAACCGCACGCCGGTACGATGCTCATTCAGATCGAAACGGGCAGGCGGTCGGGATTGAACCTAAGATCCCTGGCTTCTGCAGCGCGAGCTTTTGTTCCACGTGCTCTGAGCTGATGTGCGCTAGCTCACTCGGCCACCGATCTCCGGAAATAGAAGAAGAAGTTAGCGGTGCCGCCGAATCACCACATGCTCCTTCGGGCTTCAATATCGCTGCAAACCCAAGATTTTTGCACCGATTTCACAAAACGTCAACACACGGATCCAGGAACCCTACTGCCATCCGGTGAGTGTGACAATTTAACCGACGTCGTCATACTTTTCGTCACATCAGCCAACTCCATACTAGGCCTGCTACGCCTAAAACCATTCGGAGGCTGAGTTTGCGCCGCGAGGCCTCACCCAGGCCGGCCTCTCTCGCGACCCCAGCAGGATGCAATCACCTCCCCAAGCCATGGACACGGAGTGGCGACCGGCCAGCGGTCAAGCCACCCGCTACACGAACTACGTGACCATTATCGTGAAGTTCACCGACGGCCTCAACCTATCCGCCCTACCCCACCACGAAATCGGCGATCGAATAATCGAAGCCGCATCCCTAACTTCCAACGAACATTCAGACACATACATCAAAGTGCGAAACATTCAAAATCTTGTCGCTATTGACACATATCGCCCTACCGTAGAAAGAAAATTGCTACAACTACAACAAGTGAGCTTGGCCGACGCCGCACACCCGGTCCGAACCTACCTCGCGGTCAGTGCTGCCAACGCGCGGGGTGTGATCCACGGCATCCAACCACACATATCCGAAGAAGTCATCCGACAAAAACTACAAGTACAAGGCCCTAAAATCCTCCATACCAGGCGGATTGGCACATCCAACTCCATCCTCATTACAGTTGAGGGCACCCAACTTCCACGTTACGCGCTCTACAACCGCGTCGTGATGCGACTTTATCCCTATCGCCCGCGCAGCCTCCAATGCCACCACTGCTACGCGATCGGCCACCAAGCCGATGTGTGCCCCAAAAAGACAGTATCGATAACGTGTCCCACATGTAGCACGACCTTACCCATCGAGACAGGCATAGCAACACCGCACACGTGCGAACCATTTTGTCTGAACTGTCAGGGCGAGCACCCGCCCGGAACACCGACATGCCCAGCCCGTGCCCAGGCCGACGAACAGACGCAGTCAGGCCAACAATACCGCCGCGAGCGATTCCTGACAACTCATCTGCCCCGCAAGGACCCGCCACCCTTTCACAGCACAGTGCACTGGCCTGCCTTGCCCACATCAAACCGGTTTGCGGCACTCGATAACTCCAGCCGCAGCCGCAGTCGCAGCCCGGGGCATCAACCTGAAACAGCACAGACCACCACCAAAAAGCCAGCGATTCAAGCGGTCGCCTCAGCGCCAAGCAAAGGACTGAACCATAATCCTCGCCAACGCCACCAGACCACCATCGACAGTAACCAAGCCAGAAATATCCCGAAAGAAAATTCGCTCAAGGGACCGGAACAGCGACCAAGGGAAAGCAGCAGTGTCTACCGTCCAACTCCAGGTGCTAATCAGCCCACACACTCCTGCACAACACATCCCCATCCCACGTACAGCCAGGCATTGGAACAGGCGCGCGTCGCCCCAATTACGGACAATCTTGTCAAGGCTATGCAGGCAGGCCTTCAGCCACATACAACCAGACCAGAAACCCCACCCCTCACGCTCCCCGCACCCCCCAGCACCACTCCAAACACTGAACCAATCCTCGCTGAACTGCAACAAATCAAAGCCACCATGATCCACATGCAAAACAATATAAGTCAGCTACAGGAAACCATGGAGAAACGCGATGCACTTATGCAAAGTCTCGCGGAACAAGTCGCTCACCTCACCCAACGAATCGAACAGTCCGATTCAATTCTAGCCAACGTTCAGGCAACTCTCGCTAGGAACGAGATGGTTCTACGAAAACGTCCACACACGACACCCCCTGACACTCCGGATAGCCCAAACAAGATCATCGTTTCCGAGGCAGCGGCCAGCTCCCCACTCTCACACGATGGCTAAGCAACCTACACCCAATGCAACACAGACCCTAACATCTTCATCTCACACAAGACAGAGCACTATCTGGCAATGGAACTGTCGCGGACTAAAACGCAAAAAAGGACTCCTCACATACCACATTCAGAATGCCGCAATCAAACCAGACATCATACTCGTACAAGAAACAACCGGGCCGATAACTCTCCCAGGCTATCAGCTCTTCACGCAACCCAGTATTACACGACGAGACAAAACCTCACACACCGGTACCACTACACCCACACTTGTGGCCACGTACGTCGCTAATCATGTAGCTGCCGTGCAGATCGATACGTCCCATATTAACACAACGACACAGGAACATGTCACTGTTCAATGCCGCCTGGGTTCAAACTCCAAGGACACAATAATTACAAACACCTATTGGCTGCCTAATCACCACAACGTATCTCTCAGTTGGCTATCGAAGCACGCCGCCGCATACAGGGGCCACCCCCTGCTCGTGGCCGGTGACTTCAACAGCCACAACACCGCATGGGGCTACACACACAACACCCAACGGGCGAAAACTGGAGGCCTTTATGTCTGACAGCCGGTTTTCTCTTTTAAACGACACCACAATACCTACAAGGGTGGGAAACAGCGTCGAGCACGACACCAACCCAGACCTGACTTGGTACAGAGGTAACCCAACAGCGTCGTGGGAGAACTCATTGGAGACGTTGGGCAGTGACCACTGCATACTAGTAACCACCTTAACATTTTCCAGGGACCGCAGCACGCCAAACCGGGGGCCCCGCACCAAGATCACTAAATGGACCAAAGTTCGAGAAGAACTAGAGTCCACCCCTCGACCCCTGCCACACTCTCCGCCTGGACAAAAGCAGTGCACAACGCGTACAGCAAGCACACGAAAACGATAGCCCGCGACATAGACCATCCATTCGTGGACTCCCACTTAGTCAACCTCTGGGACAAACGTCACAGGATAGTTCAGAAATGGCGGAAAAACAAGACCAATCGACGTCTCAAAAGAATCATTCGAAGCATAACCGAGGAAGCAGAGGACTATGCTTACTCACTTGCCACGGAGAACTGGCTACAACTATGCGACCAACTGAACGGTCAGCTCCACACGCCGCGAGTATGGCAAATCCTGCGTACGCTACTAGGCCAATCCAAACCGAGACACACTATGGCAAAATTACAAATGCACACCAACAAGACAAAGAACGAGCTCGCCAACGACATTCAGCAACTATTCTACCCACAAAAAACCCACCCCCTCCCATTTCCCTCTTACCCCCCGAAACACTCGAGGACCAATCCAGAGGGATCAACTCCCCCTTTACCATGAGCGAACTAGTATCGGCTCTCCATAGCCTAAAAAGGAACACCACCCCCGGCATGGACAAGATCACTTACGCGATGCTCCGAAACCTTCCGGAGACTTACTTGGATTCACTCCTTCAGTATATTAACGAGGCATGGGATACAGGCATTCTTCCACAGGAATGGAAGGAGGCGCTCGTGATTCCCATACCCAAACCAGGAAAAACACCGGATAACATTACTAACCTCCGACCTATCTCCCTTACATCGTGCACAGGTAAGCTGATGGAGAAGATGGCCCTACATCGACTAGAATGGCATCTGGACAACACCGACGCACTACGCTACACTATGACTGGCTTCCGCAAGCACGTGTGCACACAGGACACAATGATGCGCATACACGAAGATATCTACAAATACCCCAGCACATCGCAACTACGCACGATTGCAGGGATAGACTTACACAAAGCATTTGATAACGTCACACACCGCGCCATTCTGGATAACCTCATTGACACGAGGCCTGGGTCAAAGATGTACAATTATATCGCAGCCTTCCTGACAAACCGCACAATACAGATACAAGTAGATGACTATACTTCACCAAAATACACACTCACCGCGGGTGTGCCTCAAGGAGCCATCCTTTCTCCCATTCTTTTTAATTTGGCCCTAAAAGACCTCCCACAGGCTCTCGCAACCATCCCCGACCTACACCACAATCTATACGCGGACGACATAACCATTTGGAGCAATACAGGCTCACCGGCGGAACAGGAACAAACCATACAAGCAGGCCTCAATACCATACACCAATACGTTCAGACTATAGGCCTCACCTGCTCACCCGACAAGTCCGAATATGTCGTTGTTACCAATGGCACAGGCAAAAAGGCCGAAACATATAGAGACCTCATACACCTCCACATAGATGGCAAACCCATCCCACGAAAGAACACTATTAAAGTTCTCGGCTTCCATCTCCAACAAAATGGGAAAGCCGATGTGTGGATAGGACACATCATACGCCAAATTAACCAGATACATAACATGCTTAGGCGCGTTACGAGACGCAGTCGAGGCCTCAAGGAGCATGAGCTCCGCAAGACCATCGAGGCGCTCGTCTACACACGAGTCATGTATTACCTCCCATATGTTACACTAACTCGGACCCAAACAAAGAAGCTAGAAACCGCACTCCGGAAATGCACGCGGCTGGCTCTAGGAGTCCCTCGATTTGCGCCTGTACATCTAATCACAGACACTGGCCTCTTTAACTCACTAGACGATCGCATCACTATACACGAACGTGCACAGCACCAGCGATTAATAACCTCACAACAAGGGCGCCAGATCCTCGCCCATCAACAATACGACACATCCAAACTTCCGCCCCTCCCACCCCCGACCCCACCCTGGGACTCGCTCCCACGCATAACTGTTCTTCCCCTTCCACAGAACATGTCTCCTGACAACCACCAGCCCCGCCGCGAAGCTCATGCCCGTCGGGTACTCTCACGCACCCCTTCAGACACAGACGTGTACTACACGGACGCGAGCCACACACCTACCAGGAGCAGAACGGCAGTGATCGGACCCCGATCATCTTCATCCCGTGAACACGAAGGAGTCCCCTCCTCGACGGCCGCAGAAATACTCGCCATCGCCGAAGCCATCACAGAACATACCCACTCAACCGATACAATTCTTATCCGCACAGACAACCAGGGAGCGTGCCGCTGCTTTCGAGACAATGACTTACCTTCCCACATACACTCCATACTACAACGACACCTTCACGCACACCCGTACCTACACATCAATATAGAATGGGTACCGGGTCATCAGGGCCTGGGAGGAAATCTACGAGCGCACACGCTCTCCCGAGCGAATTCTAATCCGGGACCTCCCACCCTCTGGCCTGAACCCTATGACCCCAAAGAACACCGGAAACAAATGCACAAGGAACGCACAGCCTTGCTGCTCGAGCTCAGACAACACACCACCACTTTACACACTCCCTCATTCATATTTAGCCGGTCTGACTCTACCCTTATTAGACGTGCACAAACACAGACCCTCATGACACCACACTACACTCACTTCATCCAAGGACGTCCTGGCCGACCAGTCTGCCCTCATTGTACCGGTTATCCATCCAACATACACTACTTGTGGGACTGCCCTAACGCCCACACATCGCGTAACCTACTTCTTTCACCCCTTCCTTCCCACCACCTCCCTCAGACCTGGACAGAGTGGGCCAACCCGCCCAAGACACTCGAGGCTACACTATGGCCCCTCCTCGTCCGACATGTCAAAACCATGCTTGGTGATGAATGGTGAAAAAAAAAAAAAAAAAACGGGAGCTCCGGACTTGGAGCAGAAAATAAAAGTTTTTCTCTCTCTCTCTCCGGAAATAGCTGCTGCCGCTACTTTGATATCTGAAGAAATACGTGATACTTCGCGCAGCGGGTTTAACAGGGTGTTTCACGAAAGGTGGACAAATTCGATATTGCGAAAACTACGCGTCGCAACGAAAAAAGGCTTCTTCGCTTTTGGTCCCGGGCCAGGGCCCATTTAGGAAAATTATTAAAGCCCGGGATATTCAAATTGGTAATTGTTTTTGCGTAATAAACTTTTTTAATATTGTGTTCAAGGGCATGGTTTTAATTAGAAAATTCATCAGCACCATCGAAAAACACTAAATCAACAAATTGCAGAACGATAGAAGGCACACGAGGCATAATACGGCTTTCTGAAAAACCGCACAAATTCGATTGGTTTTTAAGTTTCTGGTTTGCTATCGGAGCGCATCTCGATGCCGTTCACGATCATTGAAACACCTTCCCGTCTGGCCTATATAAGGCGAGCCGCATGACGTTGGAATTTCGTAGACAACACCCGTAGTACACTCCGTGTATTTTTGTGCGGTGCCTGGTATCACAAGGATCTTTCCGTACAATAGTATTGTTGATCCTGCGGCACAGCCGCCTCCAGCTTATTGGGTGCAGTGAACACCATGGGCACATCGTAGCGCGAGGCAACTTTCTTAAGATTATGCGTGACCTGTATGCCTATACGGGATTAACACGGGCCTCGTCGTATTCCTGTCGCAGGGCTGCCTCTGTAATCCTTTAATCAGAGTGCCCTGAGGGACACCCGCTCTCTTAAGCCTCGCAACCTGTTTATCAAACTTTCTAGTGCAGTATGCCTGCAAGATTTTTTAAGGGCCGCCTCTAAACACATAGAGGAAATACTTTTTTTCACGTGAACACACCGTGGTGACGAAAGCCACTCGATCGGGACATCTTGCCACTCACTGCAGTCGTTGTTCATGTGCCCCGTCATTTGGCGACACCAGGTTTATGGCTAGATACCCGAATAGGGTTTCTAGAGAACTGCATGAGGGCTTCGAAATCCAGGCCAAGGGCAAAAAATGCATAAGTGACACGTCCCTTTCTTTATCGGAGAATGAGTATTTCTTCTTGTTACGGGGGCTAAACAGATCTTTGGAGAGAGTATGTGTTAGTTCGAAGCTATATATATGATTTTTTTTTCACAATAAAATCCAGTTCCTAGTGCGCTCTTTTCTGTCTACTTCCTCGTCTTTGTATTTCTGCGCTTCTTAAAGTGATCATGAACCAACTGGCCCAAATTGCTACTTTAATGCAGTTTATTTTTTTGTCTTGTTTATTCCTGAGAAATCGCATGAAGTTCCTGTGAGTCAGAGCCACAAAATGGCGAACGGAAGTAGTCATCCCGCGGCTGTCAGACTACGCTGCTGTGATTGCCAGGCTGTCAAGGTCTGCTTAAAAAAGCCCTGCAACAACTTTTTTACTGTTTTTTTTTAATTTGCGCTGAACCTGAGCGCACTGAACAGTGGTAGCTCAGTGAACACTTTTTTGCTCTCGCAATTCGCTTTATATTAAAAGGAATGGGCATATCAAAACTCCAAAAGCAAGCAAAAATAACCTCCTTCATGACGTCCTTGGTCCCCTGTGTACCCATTTCTCGCGGGTGCGTATTTTCGGCACCGATTTGATGTCAAGGGGGCGCGGCCAATGACGTCACGGACATACAAGTTCTATTTGGTGTTCTTTGAAGTAAGCACGTTTCATTTTGGTTGCCGCCGACTGCATTTTGAAACCTCGGTCGGTCGGCGAGTGTGTGCGCGTGGTCGGGTGCTCGGCGGCGCGGTGGTGCACTCACTGGTGTGTGTCGACGTGCCGCCTGTGCTCGTCGCGTATCAGTTGCCGACATCCAGAAACAGTTTGCCAACTTCGTTCGCCCGGTGCCGTCGGTCACTCCTATCGCAAAAGAGGATTCGTAGTTACTACAGTACCGTCCGGACGTGCACTTTAGCAGAGCGTTCAAGTGCCGCCCGGCCGACGGTACTCCGCGTGAAGTACTGTCCGAAAGTCTCGTATAAAACGAATTGTCTAAGCGAAATATCCGAAGCTTTTGCGTAGCTTAGCGGTTAAGATGTCTGTCGCATGCGCAGTGGTCGTGGGTTCGAACCGCAGTGGAAACTTACTTTTTTTTCGTACATTGTGTTTTGTTGGGGCATTTGGCGGTATTTACGATATTTCTTCTTACAATTAACACTGAACAAAAAAGATAATGTTGTCGACGACAATGCTAAAAGCGCGAGCTAGTTGCTTTGGATCACGCGGCACGAGCGCTCCTTCAGCGGGTGCAGTCATGCCAGTGAAGGCTGCCGCTCGCCGCTTGCACGGCCTTCGCAGCTATTCTATGCAAGGGTGATATTTCGTTGTATTACCCACGAGTACAGTTTCCGAAAAATGCGCACAATATTACTGCGGCTGGGCTCTGTCGCCTTCGGTACACGTAATCTTAATTTGCAACAGGAGTGACGGACGGCACCGGGCGAAGTTTCAAAATAAAGAACGCGTATTTTGATGTTCCTGAGAACGACACGAGTACAGGCGGCAACAGTCGACAACACGCACCAGCGCGGACACCGCCGAGCCGCCGAGCACCCAGCCACACACACGCCGAGCGACCGACATTTCAAAATGCAGTCAGCGGCATCCAAAGAAAACGTGTTGTTGACGTCAAAATAACTAAGAGGTAAAAATGAAAGCTGTTATTTTGACGTCCGTGACGTCATTCGCCACGCCCCCTGGACTACAAATCGGTGCCGAAAATACGCAGCCTTTTCCCGCGCCCGCGGACAGCGGTGACTGAGGAATGTGGAGAGGGGAGATGAAGACCAGGAAAGGAGGTGAGGCCGAGGAGAGAGAGTTGCCCGGGATCGGTGCGGCTCTCTCTCCTCGGATGACCAGGACCAACAACGTCACGATTTCGTCACATGCCGCGCTCGTTCGACACCATGGGGGCTTCCGTAGGAGAAGGAGGTTTCTGCGTCGTCCGGTTAAAATATGACGCTCTGATATTTAGTTACTTTCCCCCGCGCCCGCTGGGTTGCCCGAACCACAAGAGATGTGGAAACCGCAAAAAAGGTAGACGCTTAAATAGGATTGCAGATCCCCTTTAAAAAGGCCAAAATCTCTCAGTATAAACGGCTCTGCCTTACTATTAGGGTTGTCGCGAACTGGTCGAGGTTCGAGCTCGACCAGGTTCGACTTTTTCAAACTTCTTCGGAAAACTTCGACAAAAGTTTGACGCAGGTTCCAATGCTATGCGCGTGCGCGACAGGCTGGCCTGTTGGCTTCACATTGGATGGTGATGGCTAAGGGATGAATTGAGGGCAGCACTGATTGGTTATTTCGGTTAATACAGTAAAAAAATTAAGTTAACTTCTTCAGTTATTCGAATTAGTTTCTTTTAATTGCAACTGCTCATAAAATTAAAATAGCCATTTGCATAAAAATATATTCTGCAAGCCTAGACAAGCTTGTATCAAGGTCTGGCCACACTGTCCACAAAGTCGAAGCGGTCGAATCTGGTTAAAAATTCGAAGGTTCGTCGAACGGGTTCGACCTAGTCGGGGTTCGACCCAGTCGAACCCCGAAAGTTGGACCCTAAAAATCCGGTTCGACGAAAGTTCCCGACACCCTACTCACTATACACCTTTTTCCACGAGGGCGCAGCCATCTTGAATTTCGTCGCTTCTGGTATGCGGTAAAACATGGTTTTGATCTTTCCAAGCCGGTGGAAGGTGTTCACGAAAATTACGTGATTGTCACACCTTCTTGTTTTGCCTCACCTATTTGTTCTCGCACATTTCAAGTTGAAACGCATTATTATTTTTTCGTCCCGCATACCAGATAAGGAACTCACGTGACTCAAAAAGACAGGAAGGAGGAAACGTCTATGGACAGTACACGTGCTACCCACACGGTTATGTTTTAATTTTCATGGTGCATAGAAGCTTGGCATTACACGTGCTTGCACCGGGAGAGGAAGGTGAAGTATCCTCACTCTGGGTTGTGAACAAAAAAATCCACCAGGCGGCGATACCCAAAATTCTCGACGCGAATAGGTCATGTTCAAATCAAAATCTCGGCGAGCATAAATATCCTGATCAGTGCCTCTTTAAAGGGTAACCCCGGTACAATTTTTTTTTATTTTACGGTTACCACTGTTTTTGGTGAAGAGAGTGTCCTTTAATTTTTAGGTATCATTACTTTATACCTTGTGTAGTCTTGTAGATATCTTACCTCAAAGAGTTTTTTTTTGTATCGGGGGTCTACGGCGAAGCTGAAGCTACCGGCTCCAGCATGATGGCAACCCTTGCGATCAGCTGCATGGCCGTCGTGTGACGCAAAGTTCGTACCGCGGTACCGCAAAACATACGACTGGCCCAATCACAAGAGCAGTTCCGATCATTTGATAGGGCGAGGCTTGTGGAAAAGATTGAAAAATAAAAATGTCTCAATCGGTACCGCCTCGAGGGCACAACCGATATTAATGCCAATTTGATATAAATGAATTGGATCCTCTAATTAAATGTGAATTTTACCAAAACGCCAATTGGGGGACTGAAAGAAAAACCGGAACCAGCCAAAGGAACACCCTGGGAAAACCAACGGGGGAGAGCCCACCAGAGCTTGACCTCCCGTCCAACCCCGCTACTGGGTCATGAGCGTGAATCACAGTGGGTTCGGTGGACCCGAAAGGCAACCATACGCCGAGCGTTCCCGCGACAGTGATTCGTTTAATGAGCTGATCGTAAGGGCGCAAGACTCTGTCAACACCTCAGTCTCGGGTTTTTCACTAAAATTAGTTTTATATCTCTCGGCTCCCCGGAAGCAGTTCCGATCAGTCAGGTAAGATGCTACAGCTCTTTTACTTTGCTTGATATCAAACATGGGTAGCAAATACTAATGCACATCTATAAAGTTGCCGGCCGAAAAGCGAGTTCGCCACGATGAACGTAGGCCCCGCGCAGGTGCAGAACGAGCCCCAACTTATATTTATAATAGAACTACAATCTTGGAGTTTTGTGAGGGGGATCGGTGGCCGAGTGGGCTAAAGCGCACACCCAGCTCGACGCGCGTGGAGCGAAAGCTCGCGCTGCAGAACCCAGGGATCCTGGGCTCTGAGCCCCACCCCTGCCCGTTTCGATCTGGATGAGCATCGTACCGGCGTCCGGTCGTGTATCACTACTGCGTGGTGCACGTTAAAGACCCCAGGCTAGCGGTTGTACCGCACTGGCTAAATTGCTCATCTACAGCTGAGACACCAGACGCCCGCCGAGGCACTGCAGGCTAATCTTCTGGCTGTATAAAAATACACACAACAATTTACTTTGTTTGAGGTCTGTCATGCACGTTGCAGAAGCCTTGTGGAAGCTAATCGTAAGCTTGCGCTGGGCAGGAACAGAGTAAACTATGCCCGCCAGTGAATTCCACCTTCGGCGCCAGGATACGCTTGAGCGAGCAGGGAGTCAACAGGTTTCGTGCGCGATCGCTGAGTAGCACTTACAAACTACGGCAACTAAAATATAAACTAACGAGGAGAAATCGTCCTCAAAACGGCTGAAAACGCCGCGGAAGAATTCCACCTTCGGCGCCAGGATACGCCTGAGCAAGCAGGAGTCAACAGGTTTCGTGCGCGATCGCTGAGTAGCACTTACAAACTACGGCAGCTAAAAACATAAACCAACGAGGAGAAATCGTCCTTTAAACGGCTGAAAACGCCGCAGAAGAATTCCACCTTCGGCGCCAGGATACGCTTGGTGCTAGCTAGGGAGTCAACAGGTTTCGTGCGCGATCGCTGAGTAGCACTTACAAACTACGGGCAGCTAAAACATAAACTAACGAGGAGAAATCGTCCTTTAAACGGCTGAAAACGCCAGCAGGAATTCCACCTTCGGCGCCAAGGATACGCTTGAGCAAGCAGGGAGTCAACAGGCTTCGTGCGCGATCGCTGAGTAGCACTTACAAACTACGGCAGCTAAAACATAAACTAACGAGGAGAAATCGTCCTTTAAACGGCTGAAAACGCCGCAGAAGAACTCCACCTTCGGCGCCAGGATACGCTTGAGCGAAGCGGGAGTCAACAGGTTTCGTGCGCGATCGCTGAGGCAGCACTTACAAACTACGGCAGCTGAAAATATAAACTCAACGAGGAGAAATCGTCCTTCAAATGGCTGAAAACGCCGCAGAAGAATTCCACCTTCGGCGCCAGGATACGCTTGAGCAAGCAGGGAGTCAACAGGCGTCGTGGCGATCGCTGAGTAGCACTACAAACTACGGCAGCTAAAATATAAACTAACGAGGAGAAATCGTCTCAAAACGGCTGAAAACGCCGCAGAAGAATTCCACCTTCGGCGCCAGGATAGCCGAGCAAGCAGGGAGTCAACAGGTTTCGTGCGCGATCGCTGAGTAGCACTTACAAACTACGGCAGCTAAAACATAAACTAACGAGGAGAAATCGTCCTTAAACGGCTGAAAACGCCGCAGAAGAATTCCACCTTCGGCGCCAGGATACGCTTGAGCAAGCAGGGAGTCAACAGGTTTCGTGCGCGATCGCCGAGTAGCACTTACAAACCATGCAGCTAAAACATAAACTAACGAGGAGAAATCGTCCTTAAACGGCTGAAAACGCCGCAGAAGAATTCCACCTCGGCGCCAGGATACGCTTGAGCAGCAGGAGTCAACAGGTTTCGTGCGCGATCGCTGAGTAGCACTTACAAACTACGGCAGCTAAAACATAAACTAACGAGGAGAAACGTCCTTTAAACGGCTGAAAACGCCGCAGAGAGAATTCCACCTTCGGCGCCAGGATACGCTTGAGCAGAGTCAACAGGTTTCGTGCGCGATCGCTGAGTAGCACTTGCAAACTACGGCAGCTAAAATATAAACTAACGAGGAGAAATCCTTTAAACGGCTGAAAACGCCGCAGAAGAATTCCACCTTCGGCGCCAGGATACGCGCGAGCAAGCAGGAGTCCCAACGGGTTTCGTGCGCGATCGCTGAGTAGCACTTACAAACTACGGCAGCTAAAATATAAACCAACGAGGAGAAATCGTCCCTTAAACGGCTGAAAACGCCGCAGAAGAATTCCACCTTCGGCGCCAGGATACGCTTGAGCAAGCAGGGAGTCAACAGTGGTTTCGTGCGCGATCGCTGGGTAGCACTCACAAACTACGGCAGCGAAAATATAAACTAACGAGGAGAAATCGTCCTTTAAACGGCTGAAAACGCCGCAGAAGAATTCCACCTTCGGCGCCAGGATACGCCTGAGCAAGCAGGGAGTCAACAGGTTTCTTCGTGCGCGATCGCTGAGTAGCACTTACAAACCGCGGCAGCTAAAACGCATAAACTAACGAGGAGAAATCGTCCTTTAAACGGCTGAAAACGCCGCAGAAGAATTCCACCTTCGGCGCCAGGATACGCTTGAGCAAGCAGGGAGTCAACAGGTTTCGTGCGCGATCGCTGAGTAGCACTTACAAACTACGGCAGCCAAGACATGCCAAACTAACGAGGAGAAATCGTCCTTTAAACGGCTGAAAACGCCGCAGAAGAATTCCACCTTCAGCGCCAGGATACGCTTGAGCAAGCAGGGAGTCAACAGGTTTCTGTGCGCGATCGCTGGAGTAGCACTTACAAACTACGGCAGCTAAGCAACATAAACTAACGAGGAGAAATCGTCCTTTAAACGGCTGAAAACGCCGCAGAAGAATTCCACCTTCGGCGCCAGGATACGCTTGAGCAAGCAGGGAGTCAACAGGTTTCGTGCGCGATCGCTGAGTAGCACTTACAAACTACGGCAGCTAAAACATAAACTAACGAGGAGAAATCGTCCTTTAAACGGCTGAAAACGCCGCAGAAGAATTCCACCTTCGGCGCCAGGATACGCTTGAGCAAGCAGGGAGTCAACAGGTTTCCGTGCGCGATCGTCTGAGTAGCACTTACAAACTACGGCAGCTAAAACATAAACTAACGAGGAGAAATCGTCCTTTAAACGGCTGAAAACGCCGCAGAAGAATTCCACCTTCGGCGCCAGGATACGCTTGAGCAAGCAGGGAGTCAACAGGTTTCGTGCGCGATCGCTGAGTAGCACTTACAAACTACGGCAGCTAAAATATAAACTAACGAGGAGAAATCGTCCTTTAAACGGCTGAAAACGCCGCAGAAGAATTCCACCTTCGGCGCCAGGATACGCTTGAGCAAGCAGGGAGTCAACAGGTTTCGGTGCGCGATCGCTGAGGTAGCACTTACAAACTACGGCAGCTAAAATATAAAACTAACGAGGAGAAATCGTCCTTTAAAACGGCTGAAAACGCCGCAGAAGAATTCCACCTTCGGCGCCAGGATACGCTTGAGCAAGCAGGAAGTCAACAGGTTTCGTGCGCGACTCGCTGAGTAGGCACTTACAAACTACGGCAGCTGCAAATATAAACTAACGAGGAGAAATCGTCCTTTAAACGGCTGAAAACGCCGCAGAAGAATTCCACCTTCGGCGCCAGGATACGCTTGAGCAAGCAGGGAGTCAACAGGTTTCGTGCGCGATCGCTGAGTAGCACTTACAAACTACGGCAGCTAAAATATAAACTAACGAGGAGAAATCGTCCTTCAAACGGCTGAAAACGCCGCAGAAGAATTCCACCTTCGGCGCCAGGATACGCTTGAGCAAGCAGGAGTCAACAGGTTTCGTGCGCGATCGCTGAGTAGCACTTACAAACTACGGCAGCTAAAATATAAACTAACGAGGAGAAATCGTCCTTAAACGGCTGAAAACGCCGCAGAAGAATTCCACCTTCGGCGCCAGGATACGCTTGAGCAAGCAGGAGTCAACAGGTTTCGTGCGCGATCGCTGAGTAGCACTTTACAAATCCAGACGTGCAGCTAAGAATATAAACTAACGAGGAGAAATCGTCCTTTAAGACGGCGGCTGAAAACGCCGCCGAAGAATTCCGCCTTCGGCGCCAGGAGGCGCTTCGAGCAAGCAGGGAGTCCAGCAGGTTTCGTGCGCGATCGCTGAGCAGCACTTACAAACTACGGCAGCTAAAACATAAACCAACGAGGAGAAATCGTCCTTTAAACGGCTGGAAAACGCTTGCGGTAGTACTCCACCTTCGGCGCCAGGATACGCTTGAGCAAGCAGGGGAGTCAACAGCTTGTGCGCGATCGCTGAGGCAGCACTTACAACCATGCGGCAGCTGGGAAGATAAACCAACGAGGAGAAATCGTCCTTTAAACGGCTGAAAACGCCGCAGAAGAATTCCACCTTCGGCGCCAGGATACGCTTGAGCAAGCAGGGAGTCAACAGGTGTTCGTGCGCGATCGCGGAGTAGCACTTACAAACTACGGCAGCTAAAATATAAACTAACGAGGAGAAATCGTCCTTAAACGGCTGAAAACGCCGCAGAAGAATTCCACCTTCGGCGCCAGGATACGCTTGAGCAAGCAGGGAGTCAACAGGTTTCGTGCGCGATCGCTGGCAGCACTTACAAATCTACGGCAGCTAAAACGCCATAACCAACGAGGAGAAATCGTCCTTTAAACGAGCTGAAAACGCCGCAGAAGAATTCCCACCTTCGGCGCACAGGATACGCTTGAACAAGCAGGAGTCAACAGGTCTCGTGCGCGATCGGCTGGGCAGGCACTGGCAAACTACGGCAGCTAAAACATAAAACTAACGAGGAAAATCGTCCTTTAAACGGCTGAAAACGCCGCAGAAGAATTCCACCTTCGGCGCCAGGATACGCTTGAGCAAGCAGGAGTCAACAGGTTTCGTGCGCGATCGCTGGAGTAGCACTTACAAACTACGGCAGCTAAAACATGAAACTAACGAGGAGAAATCGTCCTTTAAACGGCTGAAAACGCCGCAGAAGAATTCCACCTCGGCGCCAGGATACGCTTGAGCAAGCAGGGAGTCAACAGGTTTCGTGCGCATCGCTGAGTAGCACTTACAAACTACGGCAGCTAAAATATAAACTAACGAGGAGAAATCGTCCTTAAACGGCTGAAAACGCCGCAGAAGAATTCCACCTTCGGCGCCAGGATACGCTTGAGCAAGCAGGGAGTCAACAGGTTTCGTGCGCGATCGCTGAGTAGCACTTACAAACTACGGCAGCTAAAATATGAAACTAACGAGGAGAAATCGTCCTTTAAACGGCTGAAAACGCTGCAGAAGAATTCCACCTTCGGCGCCAGGATACGCTTGAGCAAGCAGGAGTCAACAGGATTTCGGCGCGATCGCTGAGTAGCACTTACAAACTACGGCAGCTAAAATATAAACTAACGAGGAGAAATCGTCCTTTAAACGGCTGAAAACGCCGCAGAAGAATTCCACCTTCGGTGCCAGGATACGCTTGAGCAAGCAGGGAGTCAACAGGTTTCGTGCGCGATCGCCGAGCAGGCGACTTACAGAGCTACGGCAGCTAAAACATAAAATAACGAGGAGAAATCGTCCTTTAAACGGCTGAAAACGCCGCAGAAGAATTCCACCTTCGGCGCCAGGATACGCTTGAGCAAGCAGGAGTCAACAGGTTTTCGTGCGCGATCGCTGAGTAGCACTTACAAACTACGGCAGCGTAAAATATAAACTAACGAGGAGAAATCGTCCCCAAAACGGCCGAAAACGCCGCAGAAGAATTCCACCTTCGAGCGCCAGGATACGCTTGAGCAAGCAGGGAGTCAACAGGTTGCGTGCGATCGCTGAGTAAAGCACTGGCAAACTACGGCGCTAAAGTATGAACCAACGATGGAGAAAATCGTCCTTTAAACGGCTGAAAACGCCGCAGAAGAATTCCACCTTCGGCGCCAGGATACGCTTGAGCAAGCAGGGGAGTCAACAGGTTTCGTGCGCGATCGCTGAGTAGCACTTACAAACTACGGCAGCTAAAACATAAACTAACGAGGAGAAATCGTCCTTAAACGGCTGAAAACGCCGCAGAAGAATTCCACCTTCGGCGCCAGGATACGCTGAGCAAGCAGGGAGTCAACAGGTTTCGTGCGCGATCGCTGAGCAGCACTTACAAACTACGGCAGCTAAAACATAGAACTAACGAGGAGAAATCGTCCCTTAAACGGCTGAAAACGCCGCAGAAGAATTCCACCTTCGGCGCCAGGATACGCTTGAGCAAAGCAGGGAGTCAACAGGAGCTGTGCGCGATCAGCTGAGTAGCACTTACAAAACTACGGCAGCTAAAGCATAAAATAACGAGGAGAAATCGTCCTTTAAACGGCTTGAAAACGCCGCAGAAGAATTCGCTCTCTTCGGCGCCAGGATACGCTTCGGAGCAAGCAGGGAGTCAACAGGTTTCGTGCGCGATCGCTGAGTAGCACTTACAAACTACGGCAGCTAAAATATAAACTAACGAGGAGAAATCGTCCTTTAAACGGCTGAAAACGCCGCAGAAGAATTCCACCTTCGGCGCCAGGATACGCTTGATCAAGCAGGGAGTCAACAGGTTTCTGTGCGCGATCGCTGAGTAGCACTTACAAACTACGGCAGCTAAAACATAAACTAACGAGGAGAAATCGTCCTTTAAACGGCTGAAAACGCCGCAGAAGAATTCCACCTTCGGCGCCAGGATACGCTTGAGCAAGCAGGAGTCAACAGGTTTCGTGCGCGATCGCTGAGTAGCACTTACAAACTCACGGCAGCTAAAATATAAACTAACGAGGAGAAATCGTCCTTTAAACGGCTGAAAACGCCGCAGAAGAATTCCACCTTCGGCGCCGGCGATGCGCTTGAGCAAGCAGGAGTCAACAGGTTTCGTGCGCGATCGCTGAGTAGCACTTACAAACTACGGCAGCTAAAATATAAACTAACGAGGAGAAATCGTCCTTTAAACGGCTGAAAACGCCGCAGAAGAATCTCCACCTTCGGCGCCAGGATACGCTTCAGCAAGCAGGGAGTCAACAGGTTTCGTGCGCGATCGCTGAGCAGCGCACTTACAAACTGCGGCAGCTAAAATACTAACCTTCTTGTGGAGAAATCGTCCTTTAAACGGCTGAAAACGCCGCAGAAGAATTCCACCTTCGGCGCCAGGATACGCTTTCTGAGCAAGCAGGGAGTCAACAGGTTTCGTGCGCGATCGCTGAGTAGCACTTACAAACTACGGCAGCTAAAATATAAACTAACGAGGAGAAATCGTCCTTTAAACGGCTGAAAACGCCGCAGAAGAATTCCACCTTCGGCGCCAGGATACGCTTGAGCAAGCAGGGAGTCAACAGGTTTCGTGCGCGATCGCTGAGTAGCACTTACAAACTACGGCAGCTAAAATATAAACTAACGAGGAGAAATCGTCCGCTTAAACGGCTGAAAACGCCGCAGAAGAATTCCACCTTCGGCGCCAGGATACGCTTGAGCAAGCAGGGAGTCAACAGGTTTCGTGCGCGATCGCTGAGTAGCACCCACAAACTGCGGCAGCCGCAAAATATAAACTAACGAGGAGAAATCGTCCTTTAAACGGCTGAAAACGCCGCAGAAGAATTCCACCTTCGGCGCCAGGATACGCTTGAGCAAGCAGGGAGTCAACAGGTTTCGTGCGCGATCGCTGAGTAGCACTTACAAACTACGGCAGCTAAAATATAAACTAACGAGGAGAAATCGTCCTTTAAACGGCTGAAAACGCCGCAGAAGAATTCCACCTTCAGCGCCAGGATACGCTTGAGCAAGCAGGGAGTCAGCTAGGTTTCGTGCGCGATCGCTGAGTAGCACTTACAAACTACGGCAGCTAAAATATAAACTAACGAGGAGAAATCGTCCTTTAAACGGCTGAAAACGCCGCAGAAGAATTCCACCTTCGGCGCCAGGATACGCTTGAGCAAGCAGGGAGTCAACAGGTTTCGTGCGCGATCGCTGAGTAGCACTTACAAACTACGGCAGCTAAAATATAAACTAACGAGGAGAAATCGTCCTTTAAACGGCTGAAAACGCCGCAGAAGAATTCCACCTTCGGCGCCAGGATACGCTTGAGCAAGCAGGAGTCAACAGGTTTTCGTGCGCGATCGCTGAGTAGCGCACTTACAAACTACGGCAGCTAAAATATAAACTAACGAGGAGAAATCGTCCTTTAAACGGCTGAAAACGCCGCAGAAGAATTCCACCTTCGGCGCCAGGATACGCTTGAGCAAGCAGGGAGTCAACAGGTTTCGTGCGCGATCGCTGAGTAGCACCTACAAACTACGGCAGCTAAAATATAAACTAACGAGGAGAAATCGTCCTTTAAACGGCTGAAAACGCCGCAGAAGAATTCCACCTTCGGCGCCAGGATACGCTTGCAGCAAGCAGGGAGTCAACAGGTTTCGTGCGCGATCGCTGAGTAGCACTTACAAACTACGGCAGCTAAAACATAAACTAACGAGGAGAAATCGTCCTTTAAACGGCTGAAAACGCCGCAGAAGAATTCCACCTTCGGCGCCAGGATACGCTTGAGCAAGCAGGGAGTCAACAGGTTTCGTGCGCGATCGCTGAGTAGCACTTACAAACTACGGCAGCTAAAATATAAACTAACGAGGAGAAATCGTCCTTTAAACGGCTGAAAACGCCGCAGAAGAATTCCACCTCGGCGCCAGGATACGCTTGAGCAAGCAGGAGTCAACAGGTTTCGTGCGCGATCGCTGAGTAGCACTTACAAACTACAGCGGCTAAAACATAAACTAACGAGGAGAAATCGTCCTTTAAACGGCTGAAAACGCCGCAGAAGAATTCCACCTTCGGCGCCAGGATACGCTTGAGCAAGCAGGGAGTCAACAGGTTTCGTGCGCGATCGCTGAGTAGCACTTACAAACTACGGCAGCTAAAATATAAACTAACGAGGAGAAATCGTCCTTTAAACGGCTGGAAAACGCCGCAGAAGAATTCCACCTTCGGCGCTAGGGATACGCTTGAGCAAGCAGGGAGTCAACAGGTTTCGTGCGCGATCGCTGAGTAGCACTTACAAACTACGGCAGCTAAAACATAAACTGACGAGGAGAAATCGTCCTTTAAACGGCTGAAAACGCCGCCAGAAGAATTCCACCTTCGGCGCCAGGATACGCTTGAGCAAGCAGGGAGTCAACAGGTTTCGTGCGCGATCGCTGAGTAGCACTTACAAACTACGGCAGCTAAAACATAAACTAACGAGGAGAAATCGTCCTTTAAACGGCTGAAAACGCCGCAGAAGAGTTCCATTCGGCGCCAGGATACGCTTGAGCGAAGCAGGAGTCAACAGGTTTCGTGCGCGATCGCTGAGTAGCACTTACAAACTACGGCGGCTAAAACATAAACTGACGAGGAGAATCGTGCTTTAAACGGCTGAAAACGCCGCAGAAGAATTCCAACCGGTCGCCAGGATACGCTTGAGCGAGCAGGAGTCAACAGGTTTCGTGCGCGATCGCTGAGTAGCACTTACAAACTACGGCAGCTAAAACATAAACTAACGAGGAGAAATCGTCCTCTACAAACTGGCTAGAAAACGCCGCAGAAGAATTCCACCTTCGGCGCCAGGATACGCTTGAGGCAAGCAGGGAGTCAACAGGTTTCGTGCGCGATCGCTGAGTAGCACTTACAAACTACGGCAGCTAAAACATAACAATAACGAGGAGAAATCGTCCTCTAAACGGCTAAAAACGCCGCAGAAAAACGCAGTGAATGAAGTGCAGTACGAACAGGTAACTCCTTTGAGTGCAAACCACCGTGGTGCAAACATGACGATCCTGGCACAAGGTTGCTTTGACAAACAGTCAACCCGCTGAATTCCCTTTGAGAAGTTGGTGGTAGCATGCTTTATATCAATTTTAGTGTGGATCGCGGTTTCCCCTTAGTGTTATATTTTGGCACCGCTCGCAACTAGTCTCCGTAAATCAAGATCAGTTATTTATTTTTGGTTCGACTTATGGCTGTAGTTACTCTTTAAGTGATTTGGCAAATGTTCTATTCATTCTCAATGTGCTCACGTCAATAAGATATATCTGATCTTAGCACACGATGAGTGGCAGCTTGTTCTGAGCGTGCTTTGTTGTGTCGTGAGCAAAGGGCTCAACAAGCAAATGGCCTACAGTCGAGCGTACTGCTACCCGTCGCATGCTCAGAGCGAACTTGAGGTTAGCATTGATCAAAAATTACAATTTTAATGGTTTTAATGCATATTGCAGATGGGTTGTGAAATCTCGCAGTCTGCGCACGCAATAAAACATACCGGCGTAGATAATGAGTTTTATTTTCATATTTTCGATTTCACCTGTTCCCTGTGTTGTTCTTTTTTTGTTACTATTTATGTTTGCGACATTACCAACGCCGGTGTTTCTTTTGTACTACGTAAAAATACTTGTTTTAAAAATATATTAGCAAGTTTTAAGTCTTTATGACTTCGCAGATTATTACTGGACCGTCTCTTTTTGAGTTCGACATATCGGTTGCATCATAATAAATTCACCATTTACTGTCCTACAAAATTATGGAAAATAAGCGCTTCTAGAAACTTCCAGAGCACCGGAAATCGCACTTCAGAAAATGGCAAATATGCTATACTTCATGAACACCTGCCAAAGTCGCCAGTGAGAGGCCATGAAAGTTAATAGTGACTCTTAGCGAAGTTTACCGTGTTCAGCGTGTCCCACTACCAAAGCCTTTGAAGCATGCTTTTAGGCGCTGCGCCCTGCGGTCACAGTGTATCACTCGGGCGCTCGCTTAAAAGCTTGATTTAAAGGCTCGGTAGTGCAGTGCGCAGAACACGGTAAGGCTTGCTAAATGTCACTCACGTCTTTCTGCGGACGTTAGCGAATGACTGTACTCTAGGCGTAAATGCTTGCAATATGTATTTTATTTCATATCAAGGATGAGAGTATGACGTCCCGACTTGCAATACCAAAATGAAGCGAACATGTGGAATACTTTCTGAGACTATCGCCTTTGTAGTCTATTTGTATCCCGTCTCATTAGTGTCAGACGTTGCATAGAAGCAGAAAGTATAATTCAATCAGTTTGGTTGGGCAGGTAGCGCAATCCACTGTGGAACGCTCGCAACTCATGAATGTTTCAAGCTCGATTTAATGGAGTCTACGACCTGGAGCTCAAGCATCTGAGTGATATGTCGAGGCCAAAAGGCAGCACTCGCGTTCAATCGTTTGGCGCCACTCATTTCTCAAAGCTGCCCTATTGGATTACCAGCCGCCGCTGACCAGCAGCCGACTTTAGTGCCGCCTACTCACTACCTCGGGGCAATAAAATATACAAACCGGATATAACAAAATAAATTAAATCTATCACTAGCACGTTTCGAAGACTAGAAGGTGAGGATGGCACAGTGCAGACACACAAGGTTCCAAAGAAACACTGACAGTCCTCGAGTGTCCTGCGCACAACTTGGGCCACTAAATACGCTAAACGTCAAAGTAACGGCACTTCAGCCTTTTTGAGGCTTAAAATCAGTGTTCCCAGGTACTTCAAGTTTTATCGGAAATATCTGCAGGAAACTGTCCGTGCTCCAAAAGTGTTAAAACAGCTCACGACTCAGCAAAACGATATCGTACGATCTTACTGCCACCGTAACCTGCGCTCAGGAAGTCGGGTTTTCGACTCGCAACTTTCACTAATTGTGGCAACAAGATGGTGGCAATCGTGGCCACTAGGCACAAAAATGGCGGCGCCAACAAGACAATCGATGAATGAAGTGTCGTTACTCTGAGCGTAGCGTATGCAGTGGCTCTAGGTACGACTGAGAAGGTTCACGCGGCACGCCCTCTCCACGTCGCCCTTCATGGGAGCCGTCCTGAACACGGCCACTGGGTACTCCCCCTTCTTTCTCGTCCGCAGCCAGGACAGGACCAGCAGGCACACGACCCCACCCAGCGCCAGCGCCAGCAGCACCGTGCAGCCGTACATGGCTGTCGGGGAGTTGGAGAACCAGTCCCAGAAGGGCACGTCCTTCTGGATGACCGCTGGGCGTCCGGGAAGTTTGCCGTCGCCAAGTTGGAGCGGTTCGACCGTAGGCCCTCAGGGTTCCAGGTGAACAGGATGAAGTAGACGTCGTGGGCACTCTCGTTGACCGGAAGCCACGTCGTCGGGAGCAGGAACGTGACAACCTGCCGGGATCCTGGTGAGGTGGGTATCAGGTCCCTTCGGTCACGTCGGACTCGGAGACATTGTGGACGTTATGTCCTTGAATGATGAGCAGGGAGCTTGGTGAACTGCTCGCGTGTACCTGAAGTCGGCTGCCTGCGGCATAAAATGATCGGGACTGATGCTGACCAGCGCTAAGACTTATAGGTCAATTATTAGGCTAGAAAACGTTATATGGAAGCAAACAACGTTAAACTTTATATAGTGATAACTAGAAACGTACTTGTGATTCGTGACGATAACGTAATAAGGCCGGCGTGCTGGTTTCTAAAACCCAAAACGGAGGCTACAAAGAGGGGACTTTGAGGCGTCTTGTGTTTGTCCATTTTTTGTAGCCTCCGTCTTGAGTTTTAGAAATGTTTGTGATTCGTTCATAATTTTTTCTATTTTTTAAAAAAGCTCAAGTGAAAATAATTATGAACTAAATTTCGGTGGTGAATATTCATAGTGGGTACGCGTCTTTTTTATATTCTTTTCTTGATTTTGATCGTAGATATTACGTTCAATTAAACAAGAACGACTAAAATTGTGTCAAGTAATTCTAGAGTGACGCTAAATAAAAATTCGCCATGAATTATTTACCTGCTAAATTCTAGAGAAGTAAGAATGAGCACTTTGTCAATTTAAAACGCTTATTAGAAAAGAGAACTCTAACAAGTGCTCTTTCTATATGCGCGGGTTTATCACGCACACACAAACAACAACCTGTGTCACGGTTGGACAATATTTTACAATCGTTACACGGAGGTTTAAGTTTCGCGAAATGTTTATGTACGACTATGTGTAAAATTATGCTTATGAAAATACATGTCACGATTGAAGGAAAAAAATAAACATCCAAGGTAAGACAACACAGCCACATATTAGTGGTTGTGTTGTCATTGTCTTACATGTTTATTCTTTCTTCAATCTTGACCCGCGCCAATACGCCCTTCGGAGGCTGAGTGTAATAGAGGCGACTTTGTGTAAACTTTTGAAATCATGTATATTAAATGGCCAAAGAAGCTGGCCTTAACAAAAACGTTGTCCGTACATGTCATTTGTCGTTTTTGTGTGGTTTCTCTTTCAAGGTCAACGTAGATAAGGCAAGCACCTCAGACTGCATCTGACAGACGTCTTGGTAACAGCAAATGTTCACAAGACGCACCTTTGACAGCATCGTTCAAACAGCTTAATCACGGCAACTGTGTAAAAGGCCAAGATTAAGGAAAGAATAAACATGTGGGTTAAAATACAACACAAACAAATCTTTCAACTAGCAATGGACATAAAGGATTTTAAAAAGCGAGCAACCATTTAAAAGCGGGAAAATCGAGGAAAGGGAAAGTAACTAATAAGAGACGAAGGAGAGGAGAGACAATAAGATGAAATATAAAGTCAGGAGGACATTTTCATTTCTGATCTGAGAAATTCCACTTTATTCTACGTCAAAAAGAGTGAAGGATTAGAAACGTTGTTCTTTGCGCTGTTCATGGCAGACAACTCTATAATTTCCCGGCCATACCTACTCTTATACTCCCCCCCCCCCCCCCCTTTCAGGATTCTTGCCTCTTGAAAACGGGGTCTGCACTCTGTGCAGGAACGGGTGTACATGACTTTTGGATGATAGGAATCAAGTGAGGCCTTGCAAACTTCGGTGCAATGTTCCCGGAGTCGGTCATTTGTGCACCTGCCAGTCTGACCTATGTATCGGCTCCCGCAGCTCAAGGGAATGGAGCACAACTTCTCTTTTGCGTGGCATGAACTTCTTTAATTTTTGACTGCGCAGATATGGCCGGGAGATTACAGAGTCATTCGCCATAAACAACGCAAAGAACAACAATTTCAATCCATTCTTATTTGTGACGAAGACTGAAGTTGAATTTCTCAAATCAAAGATGACTCTGTTGACCTGACTTTGCATTTTATCTTATCGCCTCTTCCTTCGTTCCTGTCTTCTTAGTTACTTTCTCCTTCCTCGATTTTCCGCCTTTAATCGGTTGCTCGCTTTCGGGTTCCTATATGTCCGTTGCTAGTTGAAGGCTGTGGTTATGTTCTCTTTGTCCTACATGTGTTTTTTTAATCTTGACTTGCACCAACACGCTCATTGTCCGTAAAGAAGTCTTTGTCAAGGCAAAAGTGTAGAAGACATGCATCTAAGTTGCATCTTGCAGACGTCTCGATTACGACATACCTGTACAAAACATACACCTTAGAGTGAATTTTACTGACGTATAAGTCACGAAATATGTATACAGGGCAGGCATATTAGACTTCATTTTACAGACGGCTTGGTCACAGCAAACGTGTACAAGACAAGACAGAAACATCAATGCGAGCACGCGCAACGAAATTCACGTAATCATATACCCCATTCACGCTTATTAAGCGTGAATGGGGAATATGATGACGTCAATTTCGTTGCGTGTGCTCGCGCACACCGGTGGCTGCTGACTCATGGAAAGATAGAGCGCCACTTATTATAGACACTGAAATGTTTGGTTCAGCATCCGTTTAAGACGTCTTGTCCACAGCAAACGTGTACAAGGCATGCGTCTTAGGCTGTATCTTAGAGGCGTCTTGGTCACGAAAAACGTAAATAAGGCATGCATCGTAGACTGAATCTTACAGACGTCTTGGTCAAGGTGAGCTCCAGGCGATGTCCACGAGATCGTCACGATACGACTTCCGTTTTCTGCCCTGGATGCGCTCTCAACTCGGAGGTCCCTTACCGATGCCGGCGGATAGACGACGGCTCGTTGAAGCTTATGAACCACGAACGAACCGGCATTCTCGTATCTGGAAAACTCGGTGACGGGGGAATCGCCGATGCCCACGCTTCTCTTCTCTGCTCCATCCTGGGAAACAAGGTTGCCAAATTGCGATGCTGGTCATCCATTCAGATACACTGGCACGATCAAAGAAAACCAGGCTGACGCTACTATGAAGCGCGGTCTCATTTCACACACAGCAGTTCGATGAAAGTGCGACTCGAATGGACTAGGAATGTATACAGCAGAGCCCCACGTCGAACAACTCTACTTTTAGACGGAATACCTCCTGGTCGCCTTTTAACTTTTGAATCAGATGATGGCAAGCTCTGAAACTTTGGCAAGTGGTCTGGACCGTTACGTTTGGACGGATGCTGAACTTTCGGCAATGCATAATTTATTTTTGCAATGATGAAAAGCATACCAAATTGTTTACAATTTATCAAAAATATTTTGAGTGTAATTACTCACAATCGAGTTGCAGGTAATAGCAATAAGAATATGTTTTTATTATTATTAATAAAATAAATATAATAATAATAATAATATATAAAATAACAATAATAATAACAACTCCATCCCTCTGAGGTATAATGGTCAGCTGGATGCAAGCGTGCAGGAAATACGCATCAGTGAACGCACAGAACAGTTACGGTAACGAACAAGTTGATGTCGCTTCTCCAAAAAATAAAACAAGCTGAAAGATGATCGAAATCCCTAATCCAAGCTTGAGCAAAAAAAAAAGAAACATCAATGCTTAGAAAGGAAAACAAAATTGTAATCTTAGGTTAGACTCTTAAATTCAATATTATTTGCAAATAAATTTCTTAATAGACGCAGAAGAGTAAAGTGAAGCATTTGGAGGCCATCATTTGTTCGCTGGGTGACCATCTTCCAATTTCTTGCGTGACAAACAGTTTATATAAAAACACAGAGCGTCGTCGACGCATATTGATAGAGTATCATGCAGTAAGGGTATTTGCACTCAACACACCCGTTTATGACAGAACTAGCTTAATTACAGTAAAACTCAAGTTCATTTAGTACCACAGCAAGTCTTAACCAGCAGCGCGTGCACTCGATTCTAGTAATCTATACAACCCAGATTTTCCTACACACAATACACACTACAAACTACCCCCCACCTTGATTTACAATCTCGAATAAACCCCTGATGACGACCATGCCGCCTCACACACTCCGCTATCAAAGTTCCAGGATGAAAGGAACTTAGAATATCTGGTTTAGAGGCACTTTCTCCGCAACAATATGTTCTTATTATAGAAGTATTGTTCTTCCCACCTTGACGACTGGATGCCGAATTCATTTTAAGAGCTCCAAGTCTTGTTTTGCTGTCCCCTGTGGCTTCGACGTCGACGGAGTACCGACCGGGACGGTTGAAACCCGAGAAAAACGCAGAGTAGATGCCGTCCTCCGCTCTGACGTCGGCGCCTGCAAAAGTTCGAAAGCAACCGTTATGTGAATCGATTCTGAGGCCAAGCCGAAATCAACGCCATTCACGTTTATTTCCCTGGCGCAGCAGGTAAAAGTCAGAGAGTGAAGGAAAGCCGAGAACATTGAAAAAAAATCCTGATGTTTTATGCGTTGTGTTTCCTTTCCTTTCTTGTCTGGTCGAGTGCCGGGACTCGTTCTAGAACAGTTCGAACACGAGTTCTAGCCGAGCGCTGGTGCAGGAGTCGTGTTCAATCTTTAATTCGTGTTGGCTTTCTATAGGCCGGTTCAACGAAACACCTTTTCCTTTGCATTAAGCTGCGTTCCGCCATGATGATGAACAACGTCCCAGGACGTCACTTTCGCAATTTGTTTACACGCATACGCTTGGTTTTGTCGTCTCTGGAGTTGGTAGACCGTTGAAGCACGGCGAGTGTCTCCTTCGACGATAAAACACCGTAAGTACAGTCAGGGACGGATTTGAATTGCATAAATCTGAAATTTTTCAAATTTGTTTTTCTTGATAGTCGCCCGAACGGCATCCACTGGAGCCTTTATGGTCGCCGACGGGACGACTCCTCATCGCCAGCTTGTCTTAAGCACGAATAAAAACCAGTATGTATAAAGCTTCGGGTACAGATGATGTTCCTTTGTATTACGAATTACTCCGGCATGTGAAGTCGGTCATGACGAAGAAAAAAACTACGCCCAGCTGGAAAACATTGCCTCCGTGCATAAAAACACATAGTGCGAAAATTCATTAACATGGCGTCCGGGGAGATTTCGAGCCGGAATAACGTGAGGTCAAACACCCGTAAAGGTGAGGTCAAAAATGACTAGCTAAATAAAGAGGCCCCAAATATTTGTTGTCTTGAATGCGCATGTTGCTACAAGGCTGTAAGCACTGCAGAACCAAGGTAGCGTTGCCAGCGATGCGTGGAAAAGTTGACGGCAAGCGCTAGGGGTGATCAGCTCACCGTCACCCCTGTCCCTGAGCGGGACGTGCACCTGGCTCCCGAGAGGAGTGGTGACCGTGGCCAGGACCTTGGCTCCGACCACGGGCACGTTCTCCTTGCGCAGCTCGGCGTAGATCTTGAACAGGGTGGACGAGCCGACGGACTCGAGGCTGCGGCTGCTGAAGAAGGATCGCATGCGCACGGGCTGCACGTCGGGGTCCCGGGCTTCGGAGGTGACCGTCACGGTGACCGTGTCGTCCACCCGGTTGATCGGATGGCTGATGAGCACGACCCGCCACCTGCCTGTCTGGGAGGCCCACGGGAACGCACATTGACACAAGAAGGAAAGGGAAACATAAGATTGTCGGCTGTCTATAGCCGGTGACATGATAAAAGTAAAGTGGAAGCTCCTCCCACCTCTTTCCACTTCGGCAGTGCGAACGGTGGAGAGAAGGTCGCCTCCTCTCCAGCGCTTGCCCCGCGAAAGTGGAAAGAGGTGGAGGAGCTTCCATTTTAGGTATGTCGCTAGGCTAGGCTCGGAAATGTTATGTTCGGCTAAAGTTAGGATACTTCATAATTTTACTTAGGAAATACTGCTCCAAGCAAGACATACACACATTACCAAATAGAAGTGATAGCGTTACTCGTTAATAGTTCAAAGAGTTACGTAATGTGTTACGATAGTTGCTGAGAATTGCAAAAAAAAAAATACCTGCCAATCTTTATGCAGTCAAAGGTAACTAGCTACTTTATCATCATCCTGGGTATTGTTGCTTTCTTTTTGTGAAGCAGTAGCCGCCTTTATTGCTTTTGTATCGCTATTAATGCCTCGAATTTTCACGCATACATGAACTTTTTGTGTGTATTCGTGTCGGCGTTTTTTTAATTTTCTTTGTCATGAAGGCCACAGGTGCTAGCTGCAGTGAAAAAACCAAATACGGTATCTTGTGTTGCAGTGTTCCTCTCCAGAATTAACTAAATACCTTTACTCGTTACTCCATCAAAAATTAACAAAAAATACATGACTCGTTTCTCCTCCTATTAGGATAAAAGTAACTATAGTCGGTGACAGGCTAAGGTTGCAGAACCAGCTCCTCCAGCAAAGCCCTCCACTTTTTCCATTTTAGCTGAGCGAGCACTGGAGAGGAGCCGAGAAGCAACTCGCATCCTCTCCAGCATTCGCTATGTTAAAGTAGAAAGTAACGCGTGACATATAGCGCGTTACTTATCAGTCCTAAGCGCATTTTAAGCGCCGTGCCCTGGACATACCTCGTGGTTGGGGACGACGACCTTGTGCCTCTGCAGATCGTAGTCGTACTGCGCGAGGATCTCCCTTCCTGTGGGGCTCACCGCCATCATGGCCGTCGTGTCTTCGGGGGCCCCGGTGGCGATGAACATGGTGTTGAGGCCCAGCTCCTCGTCCACCATCACGTCCATGGAGGTCCTCGCGCTGGTCAGGGGCACTGCTCGCTTGAAGACCTGGGCAGAAGCGTGCACAAAGCAAGGGGTGTAGTTGGGCGAGTTAGTGCATGATCAGGAATACAGTTAAGAAATTACAGCCTCAGAGATCGTGATAGGTGGGTCGGTTTCTGCTAGGGCTTTCCACATTGAGTGGACTGTACTCTAATCCTCGAGAGACGAGGATTAGATTAAGGTGATATAATCCCCTGCAGCAGGGCCAGCTCGCACGCAAACTGTATTTGTTGAAAGCTTTCCTGCCTCAGTCCGATCCAATTGCACTAGGCCGCCACATTGCAGCCGTATTTCAGCGCCGCGGCCCACTTCTGACACAGAAATTTCCCGGCTCCTTGCCGTGTCCTACATAAACATTGCGGCTAGCCGAGGTGCTGCAGACTCTGCTGTTCGCACTGTTGCGCACAGACTGATCCCACTGAACTCTCACCATGACGTAACATCACGTCATGGTGCCACGTGACATAATGGTAGGGCGTACCGTGACATCACAATGTTACAACACTGTGTCAAGTGACACTTTGACTTCACAAAGTCAAATTAACTGAAACTTTCGCGCTAAATGTATTAATGACATTTCCAACCGACGATTTACACGAAACAACCCCTACGACCCTCGAGAAACAACGGAAAAGACCCTTGCCGTAACATGGAAAGCTTCAGTATTCCGACGGCATACAATGAGTCTATTCAGAGATGGCAGTTATAACATCACTGTATTGAAATTACAGAAATTAAATTACTTTATGTGGAAATGAGTAATGTAACGAATTAGATTTCTAGGCTGCTAATTTAGTAATGTAATGAATTACAGGCAATAATTATAAAAATACTACTCGTTACTTTTTAAATTACTTTTGTCCCAAATTAGAACGTTTGTCTCCGAGCTTTAGGGGGAAAAAAAGCAAAATTATTTTGCAAGCTGACATTTCGTGAAAGAGACATCAAATAAATTAAACGACGGCCATCTGAGCGCAAAGTCTCAGTACGAAGAGCATGACTGGAAAGGCGAAGAAGTCGGAGAAAAGCTTCCGTGTAAGGACATCGCTGTAAGGCCACGGCTAACCAACTCCAAGCAAGACAGATTCACGTCGTCACATCATCATGACGAAACTACACTTTGTTTGTTACTAAGCTGCAGTGGGAGCTACGAGGTCACCGGAACCAGTCAGCCACCTTCCTTTCATCACCCGACCCCTTCAGTGCGCGTGGGTATCGAACGAGAGCGTGGTTACGTGGCGAAATATAGACGTGTGACTGTTCCAACGAGCACGTAGCTCCCACCGCACTGTCGGTTGCGGGGTGAACGGCTTATATGTTTCAAGGCGAAGGGCACATCACCAGTAAAGTCAATACAATGTTAAACCCGAGAGTACAGGACAGGCAGGTCCCCGACCTTCTTGCTCTTTCGTCAAGCAAGGTCAAACCGTGAGCTTCGACCATCGTGAACAACAAACGACCGAAATATATAGTGAATCCCAAATGCCTTGACAAGGATTCAGGACGTTTCGTGCGTATCCTTGGCCTTGTTATAGGTAAAGGTGCTTTTTGAAGTCGGAAAATACGGGAATCGAGTAAAGCAGGTGCCGCTCGCGGTAGGCCTCTGTGCCTTTCCCTGGAGAGTTTATTCGGGAATAAACAATCGAGCAGGTATCGCCATCCGTGTGATGTGAACGTACATATTTTAGGAAGCTCGCGCCATCCTTTTCCTCAACTGGCGATTCTCCTGCCTAGTAAACATCAAGCACCCATGTGTGACAACGCGCAATAACTTCGGCTCTTCGTTTCTTTGGGAAAAATACTCCGCGTGAAAGTGACCGGGAATGCGTCAACTATCGATCTTGGGAAGAATAAGAATAGATTATGTTCAAGTCGGAAGGAAAATGTTTCACATGCTAAATTCTTGAAAGAGCGAGCTGCCATGGCCCGACTTAACTTACGGACACGGACTATAGGTTCTTCAAAATTAGAAAGACGGGAAACATATCCCACTTTAACGAAGCACCTTCCAAATGTAATGAACTGTGAAAGCGGTGAGTCGACTGTCTTTGAGTCACATCTAGATAAGGAGCTATTCATTATGTTCAACACTTCAGTCGTGTGCGCCAGCGAACCGATTGTTCAGTATGGTTAACTGTGACGCGCCTTATGCATCAGACAAAGGAAAGTCGGCATACAGATTCGAACTATACTCTGTTTCATACTTAGCGTGCAACGCTGTTAAAGCTACTGGCGCGAGCGCGTGGCTTCGTCTATGGTTTTGTTTGCGCGAGATCGCGTGCAAATGATCAACGATATCAAGCCCCACGCTCGCGCCAGTGGCTTTGACAGCGTTGCACGCTAAGTATGAAACAGAGTATAGGGGTGCCTTCATGTGCGCTTTGCTTGGGGTGATGACATCTGGCCATTTTGTTTCCAATTCTTCTTTTTATTTTTTTGTTCTGAAGCACGTGAAAGAGCGTGTCCCTGCACGCGCTCGTGGCGCTGACTGTGCTACGGGGACATTTTGTTTCCGGCGATTTCTTTGTATTTTCTTTGTGAGCGCGTGCTGTCGGCATCGGGTACTACTAGTGCCACTAAATAAGCTACGCTTCAGAGTAACGACACTTGGCCATATTGTGGCTTAAAATCATGGTTGCCAGTTATCTGAAGCTTTATCTGAAATCACAGGAACCGCTTTTCCGTCCTCCACAAATGTTTAAACAGTCCGCGACAGAGAAAAGCAATATTACATGAGCTTCCTAACACCGAATCGAATGCTGAGGAAGTCGCACTTTTGAATCATGACGATCTGCAGTTGCGTATGCTCTGCACAAGCCCCAATATGGCGGCGCCCACAACAATGTGGGGGAACGGAGTGCCGATACTCTAGGTACTACAAAGGGTGGCATCACCAAAAAACAGAACGTCATTGAGGCACGTTAATTCGAACACGAGTCGCCGCGAGATTCGTGCTTCGAATGCCGCATGGCAATAAGTTCAAGGAGAGTACTTGGCACGCGGCTTTCGAACCATGGATATTGCGGCGACTCGTGTTGGTAGACTGTCTTTTGTATGATTCATGAGCAATGTGACCTTGGATTAAGGTTCTTGTGGTGTAAGCATGAAGATATTTGTTCTGGTACATACACTGTAAATAAAATTAGTACGAATTACTGCCTCAAGGTATTGTAAAGTAAGGTCAAAGTACGTTTCGAAAATACTCGTAATGTAATGTCATCACTTTTCGTCTGCGGTAATTTGTAATCAAATTAGAGAATTTTTTTTTTCAGTTTTCACGAGAGTAATTAGTACTGTATTTTAAATAATTCTTGAAAGTGATTTTACCATCTCTGTGTTTATACTATACCGTAAAATACCGAAACAATGCCCACTCCCAAAGATCACCCCCCCCCCGCCCTTGATTTGTTTTCTCTTATTGTTCCACTATGGGCGGGCTGTTTAATATCGTGTTCATGTTGTGATGATCCCAACGAAATATAATGATGATGACGATGCTAATTCGGGATTCTACGGTAGCCGCCTGAGTCCGAGCCTCACCGTCTCCCGACGCTCAGCTCTTCTCCTGCTGAGTGGTGATGACGGCGGCGAACATCTCGGCCAGCCTGTCGGCCAGCTTGGTGGTGTTGGTGATCGGGTAGACGTTCTCCCCGGTGCGCTCGGAGAGGACCCTGAGCCCGTCGTCGGCCTCCTTGCCCACGGGCACGGAGAAGACGCGCACGCGCTTCTGGAGCAGCGAGGGCAGCACGTCGTTGATGTAAGGCGGCTCGTTCTCCTCGCCGTCCGTCATGAGCAGCAGGGCCGCATTCTCGGCCGTTTCTCCGTTGCGCTCCAGTTCCTGGGGTCCGCGTTTTTCATGTGAATATTTAGAAAACGAAGTAAGGCATAGGGCGGCTCTGGCTGGGAGTCTCGCCGGACGCCATTTTGATTACCTTTTGCCTTAAGCCTTTTTACGCGCGGAGGTGGCGTTTTCTAGCTAGCTCGAGTTATATTATGTCATGACTCAACTTAGCCATCCAAAGTAGCCGGTCACGATTTTTATACATACGCGCGCAGACTTAATTCGAACTAAAGACGAGCCGGCGATCGAGAAGTAGACCCGTTGGTGGCCATAATGGCCGCAATGAATGCTGCTGGAGTGACTGAAAAAAAAGAATAACGGAGTAAGCATAGACTATTGCGATTCCAAATGCGTCCCCGGTCGCGTTACATGTTCTCTTGCCGACGGAGCCACTCGCCGTGATAGTACGTTTCACTAACACCAATCACAACACAAATAATTATTCTAAGTTAAACCAAGTAAGCCCTGAGTATGTCAGTCATTCGTGAGTATATGATCTTTCCAAGCCGCACGCCCTCGCTTCTTGCCAATAACTGTAAATATCTGCGTGCAAACTGAGGCAGAGGTAACAGACGCTGTTCATCAACATGGTGGAACGCGGCTTAACAGAAAATGAAAAGGTGTTCCTTGATATCTCACCTGCTATAGGGGGTATCTCAGCTGGCAGCCATAGTTGTGTGCGCGAGCATTCTGGAGCGCGTCGCTGAGCGGCGAGTCTTCCACGGTTTTTCGCAACGTGCACTCCGCTCCATCAAGATTGCCGGTCTTAGCAGCCTACTTGATGTGAGCTCGTTCTCAGCATGCGCCCTAAACTTCGTCCCAAAAATTGCGTCCGTTGAGTATACGCACTATTAGCGGCGAGATGTTTTGTGGCGCCCTCTATGGTTCCCCCTGTGACGTCATTACCTTGCGAACAACAAGTTCGATGGTGTTTGTAAATAGCATGGTGGAAGCCACTGTGAAATCATTGAACTCTGCTCAAAGGAACATTGCCAACACCGTCAAAATTCAAGTTCTTTCATTCCTCTTATTTCCGTCGATGATAAATCTTTTTCTGACGTCATAGTCAGCGTTCGGCTCAATCGTGGAAGGCCATTTTCGGTCACGCACGTCGCAATTGGCAACAGGCGGTCAAAAGCGTCGCTGTGGTCAGCCACACTGGCCGAATGCTACTATGACGTCAGCACGGATTCCCATTGACGGGACAAGAAGAATGTATAAACTTCAATGTTGACGGTGTTGGCGGTGTTGCTTTGACGCTATGATTTCAGGCTTCCACCATGCCCATTAGAAACAGCATCGAACTTGTTGCTCACAAGGTAATGACGTCACGAAAGGTAACCGGAACGAGGAGCGCCACCGAACATCTCGCCGCTAATAGTCTCGCGTAACGGCCGACTGGTTATTAGAATGCCAGAGCACGTCTCCGAGTCTTCAGCGCGTCTTCCAACGTAGTCCCTCAATAGACCCTTTTTTGAAGCTGGCGCGTACGTGCCAGCGCTACTCCTGAGGGCACCTTCTCTGAGCATGCATTGGACACGAGGGCTGAGTCAGCGTTCGGCGTCACCTCGGATCGGCTCAAATCGGCAAAGAGTACTCCGTCAGTGTTCGGACAGGACTCGGATCAAATCGCAGGCTTTTCGACCCAAAAAATGGTGACCACCAATGTTGCTTGCTGTTTCCTTGTTTTTCTTTTTAGAATGTAATTTTTGTTTGATGATGTTATAGAAGTGTCAAGCAGTAGTGGCGGAGGTGAAAGCGGCAGACGCCTGTTATACTGCAGGTCGCTCCACAGCTTGACAGTCCTCGGAATATTCGACAGTCGGGAGTTTAGACTCCACAAAAACGGCGACACTCGCGTTTACTAGTACTTGTTTTTTTGCTGTTGGCAGCCTTACGGATCAAACGACAGGATCGCGACGTCCAGCACTAACTCTCCGGCTCTGTGACGTCATTTGTTTCCACTTCTAGACCACATTTGATGCGTGGGCGGTGTATATAAGACTCTAAACACATCACTCGGAGACGTGTTTTAGCCACCATAGTCTGGTGTCTCTGCTGTAGATGAGACACGTGTCCTGCGTAGTATGACCGCTAATCTGGGGTCTTTAACGTGCGTCAGACAGTGGAAACCTACGCGAACGCGGACTGGCACGATGCTTATTCAGGACAAAACCGGCTGAGGTCAGGATTGAACACAGGCTCCGCAGTTTCAGCTTCCGCTCCAGGTTGCTCCGTGCCCATCCAAATGGCAGAAAGACGAGTGAACGACAGGTTGGCAAATGACGCGACAAATGAAGAGCAAATGGCTGACGGCGTTGCTGATTAGGCTCATGCTTTTTGCTTCAGAACTTGTCCTCCAAAACTCTTATCGGCTCGTAACGAAGCCTCATCGTCAGTGACGTGGTAATAAGAGTTTTGCGACTCGACACCTCGTACGTTTCTTAACAGGGGCAATGAAATAAATTTAGGGCCGAAATACATTACCTTAGATTGAGATTTTACCAATCGGATATCCTTTTGTTGGCCAAAGAGAAAAATGGTGGACAGTCAAAATCCCGCATTTTTGGTACAAAATTTTAAAAACATGGCGGGCTATTTCGTGCCTCCTTCTCTCCCAAATCTCTGTGCCTTTTCACGGCGATACATCCGCGATACCCATCAAAGCACGTCAACCGATCCCAGCTCACGCATCGGACACAAGCACTGCGTCCCTCTTGCAATCATTCCGTCAACGAATATTCGAATTCGCGTTCGTGGCCAATGAATGCACGGCCCATATCATCACTTGCGAATGACAAGCTTCACGGTTGTGCTTAAAGGGGAGGCTAAAGAGGTTCTTGCAATAAAACAAGTTATTCGGGGCAAGAAGTTTTGGGCATCGCCGCCAGGTAGAATTTTTTCACAACCCAGGGTGAGGAGTTACTTCAACTTCCTCTGCTGGGTGCAAGCACGTGCAATGCCAAGCTTCCTATTCACTATGAAAAATTTAAAACGTAAGATTTTGACAGCCTGACAACCACAGCAGCGTAGTCTGACAACCGGGGGATGACTACTTTCGTCCGCCATTTGTGTAGCTCTGACTCATAGGAACTCTATGCGATTCTTCAGGAATAAACAAGACAAAGAAGTAACGTCATTTTGTGTTATCGCGAAATCCGCTGGTTCCAGCGGGCTGCAAGCTCCGACCATGGGCCATTAAGCTCTCTCAATATAAACGGCTCTGGAGTGGGGAATACAGAAGAGCCCTAACGTGCCTTTCTCCGCGAATGGGTGGAATTCTAGAGCATATTTATCCTGTGAACCTGAATATCACGCTCGTTTTTTCCTAAGATGCAATTAAACACGAGAAAACACGAAAGCCCTCCGACCAGTCGTTTCTTTATAGACGCTTTACACACGCGCCAGATTACAGCCGCCAGTGCCGACCTTCACTTGTCTTACCGAGATGCCGAGCCACTGAAGCGGGCGTTGACGATCACCAAGGCCAATGCTAAAAGGAAGGACACCATAAAATCTAAGATGGCAATAGCCTAGCCTGCTGTGGCAATGACAAAGTGAAGTGAACGTAAAAGAGCAAACAAAAAATGAAGGTCGGTTATGGCGGCGCCCATGCAAAGCTGCTGCAAAGAGTCTATAGACCGATCACCGCGGAGCGGCTCTGTTTACCAACACGCCGCAAGGCCCGCGCATGCGCGGTAGCTATGTGGGCAAAGAGCAGCCCGGCTCTCCCGTGTTTTCGCCATTGCGTTCTATGGCGTGCGCTCGTTGTTGTCGTTTGTGAGGGACGCTTGTATCTTTATTTGTGCGTCGTATTTCCTGAGAACGGCTATGTCGTATCCTATGCCCGACTATTTGAGCTCGCTGCCCGAGCCTGAACGGCAGCGGTATCGAAACAAACTGTGCGGTGACGGCGTTGCCTTCGACGATCCGTATGCCGTAAACAAGGCCTGCTGGACTTCCGACGTAAAGTTGCTGCCACCGAAGTCGACGGCTCATGTCGTCGTTTATTTAGTTTTTTCGCCAAGCCAGTTCACGGCCGACACGGTGCAGGCGTACAAGTCTCTCGAGGCCTACGATTACTTCGAGTCGGTTTCCGCACTGCCGGCGGGATCAGCAGTCTGTGGGTCTGCGGAAGTGTGTATTCATTAATTGATTAAATACACACAGCGTCTTCAAGTCAAGGTATGATATTTTCCCTACCCTCATGACCACAAGGCATGACAAGCAGTAACGCTTTGTCCTTTCTGCAGTCTTGGCGGTAACACGTTACAAGTAACGGCGTTGCCGGTAACGCGTCACTTTTTTCAATAACGTAGTAACCTCACTCGTTACGTTTTCGACACAGTAACGGGTAACGTACTTACGTTACTACTTCAAGTAACGTAGTTACGTTACTCGTTACCTGCTTCCCAAGTCTTAAAGAAATTACACTTCAATTTTTTCCGTGTTTTAGGCGTCAAGCCATGTTTTTCTTGGCGTTTTTTCTCGTGAGTATTTAGGTGAAACCGTAAAACGAGATAAAGTAATTATGTTCAAGTTTCTGCACGAACATAATGTTTCTGATATATGACATGTATCGTCAAAACCGTAAAATGTGCTAAATCTTAATTTAAAAATCAGCAGAACCCATCCTTTGGGAATGATTATCTACGTTAATGCGAATAGCATCAAACGGTGCGGAGTTATGCGCGTTCGTCAGGTGGCCGGCACACTCTAGATACGCCAGCCCACTCTTGGAGGCGATTCTAAATTTGTTGACACTTTCACAGCCCTGCGCACGATCTCCGCAGCCCAGCACGTGCGTTTGTGTCACTTAGGAAGGCGAGCAAAGCACGCGCCATACGCACAAACACTCAAAATGGTACCGACCAGACTTTCTGGCGTCTCAGCTAGTCTCAACTCAACGGTACTCTAAACGGTTGTTTATATCTTTACCATAGGACGCGCTTACAGCGCTGTCACAGCTACCAGTGCGCGCGCGTTCCATGCACGAGGGCTCATTCCGCTCTCGTGAGGTTGAGCACGCCGCGCTCACCCTCTCCCGAGCGCGGGAGAGGGTGAGCAGGGGCCGTGCTAAGCCTCACGAGAGCGGAATGAGCCCTCGTGCATGGAACGCGCGGCGATGGTAAAGGGATATAAACAAGTGTTTAGAGTGCGTTGAATGACTGCCTTCATAGCTCTGTGGTTAGCGCGTCTGCCTGCTGATCAAAGGGTCAACGGTTCGAATCCCGCCGGCGCCAGTCTTTTTTATTTATTTATCGACCCGCGGCGTAAGAGGTTAGATAGCCAGATAGATAGATAGATAGATAGATAGATACATAGACGAAAAGTGCGTGAAGTATCCAAAGAATGCTATTCGCATTACAAAAAAAGTAACGCAGAAGTAACGTGCGTTACTTTTGATCGGTAGCGGTAACGGGTTCCTTTTATTTTTAGGCAACGTAGCTCGGTAACGCGTTACTTTTATTTTGCAAGTAACGAGTAACGTATTTCGTTACTTTTCTCCGGTAACGCCTACAACACTGCCGTTCTGTCGCCGATCCTCTTCTGCTGGGTAGCACGGGCGTAGCGAGCCTCCGACGAGCGCTTGGCTGATGCTTTGTGCGCGAACACACATTGGAACAAAATCCCGGTGGTCCTGATCAGGCAACGGTTTCCTCGCACATAAGCAAGCCTCGGGACGGAGATTGAAATGGCAGCTACACTCTGCCTTCAAGAAAGTGTTTGCCGCACAAACGGTCGTTCGCGCGAGGCGACGATTCTTTTCGATCCACGGATATTATCCACCTTTTATGCCTTTCAGAGTCTGCCGGGAACTTCGGAAACTCACTCCGCTACTTTTCTTGTACATTTCGGTGCAATTAACAGCAACACAGCTTCGCGGCATGCTGAAATGCTATGACGCCCATGCGAAAACGTGCCCCTTGCCCACACCCTGCCACCCCCCCCCCCCCCCCGGGCTCCGGCGCGATCGCAGCGCCGCCGCAGCTCCGTGACGTCAAGCCCGCGTGTCGGTGTTTGGGCCGCCAGACGCATGTTGCTCGTGTGGACAGCGCGTGCAATTGCAAGCTTGCCAGTAAGACCAATCGTAACATCTTTTTCTGGCGTTTTTTTCTTTTTTAATAGCGAGAGTGCGCGCACATAGTTTTGATAGGCGCTAAAATGCACGAGAGCGAAGAGTCCAAAAGCTTTGTATATGACGTCACGCTCCGGGAAGGAGAGGCTTCAACAGTACTTTAAACATTATTTTCTGCAGTCTGTGCGCACCCAATTGAAAATTAATATTGATATTTGTGATGCTGCAGGCCAAATAAAGACGATTTAAGTGTGTTTTTCTCAAATACCAAACCGCTTCAGTTTTCCCTTAGCAAACAGGGCGGAAGCTTGGAGTCATCGCATTTGGAAAAATAATACGCCACTACCGCGTTTTTTTTTTCCTTTTTTTTTTTGAGATGGGGAGGAGAGCTAAGGGAAGAAGTTGGCAAATAATCTCGTGGCCTTTTTCAGCAGTTAGCCGCTGTACGTTACAGGAGAGTCGAGACAGCACCTCACACACGCACCTGCACGGACGTCATGAGGGCCTTTCCGATGGCGGTGCTTCCCCTGGCTATGTTGGGCACGGCGTTCTTGAGCGCTTGGCGAGTGGCGGCGCTCAGCGTCTCATGCCGGCGACCACGGTGGCGTTGTCGCTGAAGGTGATGATGCCGACGTCGCTGCCGTCGGGCACGTTGTCTTCCAGGGAACGGGAGGCGGCTTGTCGCAGCATGTTGATCTTGTTCTCCAACTGGAACCAATGGACGTTCAAAAGGAAAACTGAACACACAAACAAGAACACACTTTTAAATGTATTAGTGAAGCACGCATGCCCCCCCCCCCCTTTTTAAAAAAAAATCTTCCTTGTAAAATAACAAGAGCAACATTAACTTCGCGAGACACATTTTGAGAGGAGAAATTCCGAATCAGGCTTATATTTAACAGCTCCTAACTGAAAAAAAAACTAAAATATAAAATAAAATTAAATTAAATTAAAATAAAATAAAATGAGTCTCGCAACGTCAATTTTGCGTAAACCTCTTCTGTTTGTTTTTTTCTTCTTTTGTTTGTGTGTGGGGGGAGGGGGAGGGGGTGGTGATAAAATTTAATTCTGTGACTATCCTTTAAAATAGTGTTTATAAAGTATCGGTGCTCAATGCATTTCATATAGTGCTCGTAAAACATTTGAAACTCCCGAACATGTGTGGCCCGAATTATTCGCTTATTCTTGTCTTACAGTGTGGTCCCTTGACTACGTAAAGGCAATTTGGACGCGCAGTATAGCTCAAGAGTGCGATCCTTTTTTAAGGTGTACTAGCATCCATAAAATATATTTCATCGTCGGTAACACATGTCTTCTTTTCGCGAGGCGATAAGATAAATTTAGTTAGTATTTTCAAACCGCATGCCAAATATATTCCCGGGAGATAACTGCGGCACGGGGTCTTGCCTCATTTTTACGTAATAATTGTAATACCCACCTCCTGCAAGTTTGTCTCCAAATTAAAATACGGTAAAAAAGAGCAGTTTTTTTTTGTTGTTTTTGTTCTTGTTTTTTTTTTTTTTTAGTGGCGAAGCTTTTTAGGGTTTAGCCTAGTCCGTCCCCTCCGTCCGTCCGGCGTCCGTACTCACGTCGATTGCCATCCCATCTGTCTTTTTAAAAAAGAATAAATGTTTGCGCAGTCGACAGGATTCGAACCTGTGCGGGGAGACCCCAATGGATGTCTAGCCCATCGCCTTAACCACTCGGCCACGACTGCGGGACGAGTAGGGGGCTCGGAGATGTGGTAGTAACTCAAGAGCTGTGGATGTCATGGATGAAACGTTGCATGTAGCCGCTCAACGTCTAAACAGGAGAGGGCGCTGCGGTCAAATGCGTATATAATCGCGTTAAACTTTGCATGCATTGGCTCAACGTTTATAGACGAGAAGGCGCTGCGGTCAAATGCTCAAATGCGTACATAACCACGTTCCATACCACACATTCTCTTTCTGACATGGATGAAAACGAACGAAAAGCTCGGCATGCTGCGGCTCAGCGTCTACGCAGACAAGCACCACCAGGGCTTCGCCCCAATCAACATCATTCACCACGTGGAGATGCGGTCATTTTTTATTTGCATTTTATGCTTGTTCACGTGTACATTTATTTTTATTTTTAATTGGAATATCGTGATCATATATCACTTCATGTTCTATGTACCAGTTCAGTTTCTCCAAACAGGCACGTTTGCTCATAGCAGCTGTGGACACTGCGAATCCGCGCAAATCTATTTTTCGACGAAAGACGTTTGTTCCCATGAGCCTCTTAGCAATCACATTCACCGTCGTGCTTTGAGTCGCACAAATCCCGGTAAGCCATGAAAAGCAAAAACATTAAAATATAATAAAAACAGGAGAAACTATTCAAAATTGTAAGTACAACACTCGAGTGTAGCTCGAGACCGCACGCTTCTGTGGCCTAATTCCTGGCTCTTTCCACCACTATGCGTAAATCATAGATCATTTTGTGCTACAGCTTTGTATATGGTAGCAGTCGGTTGCCAACATATGAACTACAAAAGTGGCGCCGCTCTAGACTAAAGAAAGAAACGAAGAAGCCGCACTAGACTAAAGGGGAAAAAGAAGAAATCATGTAAACACGTTAATCAGTGCAAGAGCATTATTTCATGGCGCCACAAAAGTGAAGGACAACCGTCAGCGTCTATTTTTTATGATTGAACCCCAGAATAAAAATATTCAGCCTACTGGGTGTATCAAGGAGCGGCCATGCTCTTTAAATCGACCGCAAAATTCGGTTTATTAACCTATCGCGTTCCGATTTCGTACAGCGTTGGCGACAGGTGGTGCATTTTTTCTATAAAATTCGCAAAGAAGCGGGCTTACCCGGGGAAAAGTAAAAAAAGAAAAGGCCTAACTCCTAGGGAAAACGCAGCGAAGCCACCGGTCTTCAAAACCATTGGGCGGCCGGCGGCCTATATGGTTTGAAGACCGGTGGCTTCGCTGCATTTCCATAGGAGCTCCGCCTTTTTCTTTTTTTCTTCTTTTTTTCCTCGGGTAAGCTCGCTCTTTGCGAATGTTATAGAAAAAATGCACCACATGTGTACAAAATCGGAACGCGATAGGTTAAGAAACCGAATTTCGTGGTCGATTTAAAGAGCCTGGCCGCTCCTTGATACGCCCAGTAGCTGCTGAGCAAGAAATCAAAATAGCCTCATACCCGTACCCACGACGTCAATTTACTAGAACTGGTGCTTAAAAGGCTGCGGTCCCACGGCGGCCATCTTGAACAAGGCGTTAGTTCAACCAATAGATGGCGACACGCACCCGTGGGGTGGCCGAAACATTGGTTCACGGTGGGATGGCTCGAGCACCATCACGTTCCCCTCGTGGCCTTGCTCGCGCCGCTGCCAGCTGTGCTCAGCTGGCTCAATAGCGTGGCCCAGCAAACGAATGTATGCGAGAATTTCAGGCTTTGTATAAATTGTTCTCTGATATAGGGAGATGCGGTTCAGCGGTTGTCACGGGCTTTCGCAATAAATCTTACCAAGAAGGAATCAATTGTTGATTGACGTGTCAATACTCTTTCAATGAAAACTTCTGCAGGGATGCACGCTCAGTAGACTCAATCTTCCAAGACATCAGTGGAAGCGGACGTCAAGTAAACTGCTTCGCAATTTACGGTACTTACCTCACCATTATAATGACGACCGAAAAGTGACATAACGAAATATTGTGTTTCATGGGATCCGGAAGATTTTGTAAAGGTTGTTACATTATAGTTCCCAGAAAACAAACGCCGTTGCAATATTTTCGAAAGTACCGATATAATGTTGTAAGTACAGCTTCGGAGGAGTATGATGAAAACCATCAGAATAAATAGGAAGACGTTTATTTGCAATGAACACGCTATGAATGAACGGCGTTTAGCGACGGCAAGTTATGAGCGTATGGGAATTTATAAGTTCACGTGATTGCTAACTATGGACATGCGGACAATGACGACCTGTTTTGTCGGGAGATGGAGTAGCGGTGATGACCTGATATCGGACGAATCGTGGCAGACGAACAAGCAAGTTTCTTCTCAGCGAATGGTAAGCGTCCAGGGTCAAGCACAGCACGTGGCTACCGACGTTGTCGACGTTTCGAACACTTACCACTTTCGACAAAAGTGCTGGCACATCAGCTAACTTTGTGGAAAGAGTCGAAGGCTTCCTCGAGTCCAGCGCCATCATGAACTGTAACTGAAAACGATCCACTCTTCACTCTGTGGGTGGCGAAACGTATCCGCATCTGCGGAGTCATGGTCGATGCGTACTCTAAGTGGTTGGAAGTTTACACGATGCCTGCCACGACGTAAAAACGCGTCATAGACGTTCTACGCTCTCTTTTCCCTACTTTTGCCCTATCAAAAATACTTTTCTCTGATAACGCGCCAAATCTTGCTTCAAATAAAATAAACAAGCCCCCCCCCCCCAAAAAAAAAATGGCATCAGGCATCACATTAGTGCACCATACCATCCTGCAACTAACGGGCAAGCAGAACAGTGGGTGTGCGAAACGAAAAAAGCCCTCTTAATTGAAGCTTACGGAAGAAGCAGTTCAGTGAAGAATCGCCAGGTTCTTGTTCCAGCAGCACGCGACGGTTTCATTTTACACGGTAAAAACACCCGCCGAAACAATATGTTCGGCGGACGAAGAGCCACACCGCTCGATCTCATATGATACTATGGCCATGAATGAAGATCGAGAGACTCCCAGATCGGGAGTAATGGCAGATTATTCGGTCGGACAACTTGTGTACGTGAGGAATTTCAGCGGAAGTCGGGCCTTCCATGTAAAACTTGAGTAAAAAGGCTCTATGTTGGTTGACAAGAAGGTGTCATCCCTCTGAAGACGTTGGATATCAATGCCCTTGAGTGTAAATATAACGAAATCACAAAACTCTCTTTGTGTATTGTGTAACTGCCCTTGTATTTGGTAGTAGAGGCTATGGTGGTGATTTGGACCTTTCACACCAGGCTCCTATTTCTTATTTTTCGCCTCATACTCCTTTGCGGTTTCAGTAGTCTTCAAGAATCTTTTGGAACGGGGACAATTTACGTCAATGAGGCCATTTGTTCCAAGTAGTCAATCAGGGAATGCTGCTAGAAATCCGTCCTTTATATTAACGAATAAGCCGCACTTCTGCACATTGCAGTTTTCCTGTTCCACGTACAGTTGTAAAGCAGCATCCTCATTGATTCTACCATATTCTGTTGCGGGTGAAGAAAGGTCTTTGGGTACACGATACTTGAAACAAGTCTGGCACTGTACGTTGTGGTTCGACACCCACTAATATCGTCGTCCTTATAGAGCCTGATAATTTAATCATTACTTCGTCACCTCATATTGCTCTTCATCAACAGTAAGTACAATAGGCTACCGCCATATTACAATTCAAGAATTGAAAAATTGAGTCGTTCAGTCCTTCAATATGTTTATTAATTATATAATGTTATTACGTTACATTACCTCGAGACGATCGACGTCCATCGTCGATCTTCAAATACTTATATAAGGGGGGGGGGGGGGCGATCGGTGGCCGAGTGCATGTCTAGCGCACACCAGCTCGGAACACGTGGAGCGAAAGCTCGCGCTGCAGAACCCACCCCGCCCCTGCCCGTTTCGATGTGGAAGAGCATCATACCGGCGTATGGTCGTGTATCACTACTGCGTGGTGCACGTTAAAGACCCCAGGTTTGCGGTTGTACCGCACTGGCTAAATTGCTCATGTACACCTGAGACACCAGACGCCCACTAAGGCAGACTAACTTCCGGCTGTATAAACATACACACAACAATTTGCAATTAGACGCACAATCACAAAGAACACAGCGTGTCACCTCTTTTTTTTTACCGTCTTTTTTTTAACCAGCGCAAGCTCGCGCGTTCTCTCTTTTGAGACGGTTAGAACTAACGTTGATTAGAAACAGTCGCACATAAAACCCGCGTTTCTCCTACCCGGCCGCTTCCTCCTCTCATTATGTGTAGGTGGTTAAAACTAAATAAGCTATAATAATGGTGTATTATTCATATTTAGTTTCAGTTTCAGTCAGGGAAAGGAGGTTCGCGGGAAGTAGGGCCAATAAATGAGCTGCGCTTAGAGTATCGGCACTCTCTTTTTCGACAGTGTTGTGGACGCCGCCATTTTGGTGCTTGTGCAGAGCCAACGGTAGAGCAGGCGCAACTGCCGATCGTCATGATTCAAAATTGCGACTTCCTCAGCATTAGATTCGGTGTTAGGAAGCTCATGTAATATTGCTTTGCTTTGTCGCAAACTGTTTAATGTGGAGGACGGAAAAGCGTTTCTTGTGATTTCAGATACAGCTTCAAATAACTGGACACCATGATTTTAAGCCACAATATGGCCAAGTGTCGCTACTCTGAAGCGTAGCTTATTTAATGACACTATTCATGCCCTTGTTCAAGAAGCTTGTAATACCTGGAGGGTCCATGACGTGAGCCCTGTGGATTCCACAAGCCACTACCTTTTGACACCTGCCTCTTCCTCATTGTTCCCGCTAGTGCCAGTAAATTAGCTATGCTTCAGAGTAACGACACTTGGCCATATTGTGGCTTACAATCATGGTTGCCAGTTATCCGAAGCTTTATCTAAAATCACAGGAAACGCTTTTCCGTCCTCCACGAATGTTTAAACAACCCGCGACAGAGCCTAGCAATATTGTATCAGCTTCCTAGCACCGCATCTAATGCAGAGGATGTTGCACTTTTGGATCATGACGATCGGCAGTTGTGTTTGCTCTGCGCAAGACCCAAAATGGCGGCGCCCAAAACAATTTTGGGGAACGGAGTGCCGATACTTTAAACGCAGCTCATTTAGTGACTCTAGGCATGAAGTGAACTCGGGTGTATTCTTTCCCTCTTCGTCTTTATCGTTTATTGATTTCAATTATATCGAATAATGAACACTTTATATCACGCTACGCTTGTGTAATTATTTCTCTTAGATTTATTAACCTGACCCAGTACTTAAACCGTTCATTTATCGATAGTAAATCTTCAAATATATTTTCTAAATGTGAAGGTGAAACGACACGGAGATTGATGATGATACAGACGCCAACGCCGCCCTCGAAAATTGTTTGAACTTGGAAATCAGCAGTTTTGTCTGCCATCCGCCAGGTAGCACAACAAAACACCCAAACAGTTTTTAATTGTTTTTAAAATTAGCTAAGCTCTACAACTATCAAGAAACCAAAGCAAGATCATTGGGAAAATCTAATACATCGCAATGTATATCTATTCCATAGAATAAATGTTATTAGATGCCAATAAATCTGTTTGATGTCCAAAAAAGATGTGCGTCAAAAACAGGTAAGTTTGAAGGGCTCCCGGAGCGTTATGACTTTGAAAATAAAAAAAAGCCACCGTCCACCTCTTGGGCAACTATTGTAGTTCTAAATGTTCTAAACGATTTTACCATGGTTTAATTATTTACTCAGCGGCATTTGAATTACGATGACTCGAAGCACAAAAAAGTGCTACGTTTGATATAGAATATCTAAACAAAAAAATATTACACAACATTAATTTTTTTTCTGCATATTACCAAATATAATCACTACATCTGTAGCTAATTTCATTGCCCTAGCGCTTGCCATTAAAAGTATATTTGTGCTGAAAAATGTCAATTTTAGGGCAATATTTGGAGAGCTGTAAAAAACAAAGTAGTGCAAATACCAAAAAAGTATACCGTTACATTCTGCTCCGACATCAT
>JAZHYW010013372.1:0-15011 GCA_037355805.1 Ixodes ricinus
AATCAAAAACGAAAAAAAATGAGGAGCTGACTAGTGGATTTCATCTCGATGGAAAAATGCGCAGAGCTTAGATAGGTTCCTTCCTGTTCCTTCGTGTCAATGTACCACGAATCATGTAATCCCATTGCGATAACGGACATATAACGTCATCTTACGTGATCGTCTGATACTGAACTGATGTCATCTTTACGTGATCACGACAACACGCCATCTTACGACTTCAAGCAGTAAATGACGTCATCTTACGGTGCCCACAGTTACGCAATGAAATGACGTCACGGATAAATCACGGCGGATGCGTTTGCCCTACGTGATCAATGTAACACGTTTATCCTGTCAACCTTCTCCCACAGTAGTATACGCCTGCACTTCCGGCCCAGGCAGGCTGTAGTCGAAAGCAAAAGCCTTGCGGCAAGCGAGTTTGAACCTACACGTTGATATACCGTAAGCGACTGTTCGTGAAGCTTCTGCACGTTGAGGTTATTGTGAGATCGATTATCATGTTTCATTAACTATTGGTGAAGCATTATTCAATGAAGTCCTGTGCGAATGAAGCAGGCAGTATCAGATTCAATCACAAATGCGGTTTGACGCTGTCAATTCACGCGGGTATGCTGGCGGCAGCAATAAATGGTGCTATTGGTATACATGTTTAAAGAAAGCGTTGGTTATCTGACAGGGCCGTTGCGGCTGATGTCTAGATTTTTCTCATGTAGTACACCTGAAGTAAATAAATAGTGAGGATTCGTCGGGTCCCAGTGGTGAGGCAGGTGATTTCTTGCGAGAGGTGTCATGATATTTCGTAGTACCAAGTTTTGTGATGTCAAGGCTGTTCCAATGTCTTGGCCACTATTCTGAAACCTTTCAGGCTAAAACGAGTATACTTCTGTTTGTTTTTTCTGCTTAGAGGGGGGCCACAGAGCCTATATTTTTATCTCTCCTCCCTGTGATACAGACGTGCAGAGAGTCACACCGCAACACGCGTCTGTGGAAATACACGGAGCTATCGCTCTCCTGTTGGCGGGACAGCAGCAGACGACGGCAACGTGAAGCCTCTCAGTAGTTTACTCGTAGGACCACGGTCTTTTGCTCCCGCCTCAGCGCAGCCTCCGTGATGGGTAGGACTTCTGGTCGTGCAGCCGCGGCCCGCAGCGCAAACTGTTCAGACTAGGGAAATGCGTCTTGAAGAACCGAGAAATGGCATCTCAGTGCGTATTAATCGGCATGTCGTTAGTATGTTCTATTAGCTAAACCAAGTCAGTATTTGTGCAGGCTCGTGAGAATATGTTTGCGGTGACGATTGTACTGCTCGCACTTGACGGATGTTAGCGAATCATCCATCTTCGTGGCTCGCAGTTATCGGCACCCCTTCGGAATGACTTTCATCTATATGTTTTGTTTTGTTCTTTGCGTTGCAGGGCATTGTAGTACCACGCACACGCGAGAGAAAAATCTGCATTGAGGGCTGCGTGATTTTTGGAGCTGGTGCCCTAAAGATGCCTGATAAATGTCGTCCCAGCTTGGGGAGAAACTAATCCTTTGCGTTGAAGTTTGATCAGTATATGCTGGTGCCTGTTTCCTGTCTGTCTGTTTTGCCTAGTACTACGTTTCACCGTAAACCTGGCAAACTTCAAAGGTCGGAGCCGCCGGGTGAAGGAACCACAGACACGAGCAAAGCACGTGACACCTCACTTTGTAGGCAGTTCATAGTGCTGCATGGCGCCGCATGCATCCGACTGGCGTGTTCAGCGTCCGTATGCCGACCATTACATCAGAAGCGGATCCTGATAGGGGCACCCAATGACGTCATTGCTGCCGGAGCTTCCATGCCGCGGCGAAGTCGCGATCCCCAGGATTCATCGTAGAAACGCTGGCGAAAACAGTAAGCGAACTGCAAGTGTCACTGTCGTCATGGCGTCCCAACGAAAAGCAATTAGTAACTTGACGTTTTTGCAATTTGGTACTTAAAAATAACTGTATATTTTTTAAGAAAGTGAAGACATCATAATTAAATAGGAACTTCCATGCTAAAACATGCAGTGCGAAGTGAAGACAACTACTTTTGTTTTTAATGTCCACGGAAAAAGAGGCTATGCAGCATCGATCGTACTGTTTTTTTTTCCCGCACATTATGTGATGTTTTTTAACACGAAATTACCGACGTAAAAGCGCTGTGGAGACGACATGAAAAACATAATTTTGAAGGGAACCGAGTTTTGTAGTGGAACGGAAAAAAATAAATAATTAACGATTTTTTATGGTAAACACTTTACCTGTAAGTAAAACTTCAACCAAGTAACGGTTACAAGCGCTTTCATGCCCATTTCAACGAAGTTGGGAGAACGATGTATTGCGTCTTGTGAATACACATAGTGGAGCAGCATTTTTATGTTAGAGGCATTGCGTTTAATCGCTACGCAATACTTGCCTAAATAAGGTATTATTTGAGCAGTCTCAACCGTTTCCGTCTACGTGTGCTACGAATTTAGCAACTCCGTTCGTAGAAGAAGTGATGAGGAAACGGCGTGCCCTTGATGATACGATTGTGATTATGAAATAAAATGTTCAATCAACCTATAATTGCGACCTGTCCGGTCGCCTGGGACCCGGACAACTAATATCGTTCTCTGAAAAGTCCATTCTAATATTTACAAGTTTTGTGGAGTTTATCGAGCGAATAACCACATGTTCCAACAATGGCTAGACCTACACGAGTTCCCGAATCTAACACAGCGCTTTTGAATTTTAGCACTGTAGATATAGTTCTGCGAACAGTGTATACTTGTGTGCAAATATTCGATAACAAACTGAAACTCAAAAACCCGTCGAATTCGTACGGTTTTTCAGAAAGCCGTAAAATGCTTCGCGTGCCTTCTATCGTTCCGCAGTTTGTTGATTTAGTGGTTTTCGATGACGCTGAGCAATTTTCTAATTGAAACTATGCCCTTAAACATAATATTTAAAGAGTTAATTACGGAAAAATACTTAACAATCTAATTATCTCGGACTTTATTAATTTTCCGAAAAAGGGCCCTGGCCCCGGACCAAAAGACACAAGCCTTTTTTTGTTGCGACGCGTAGTTTTTGCAGTATCGAATTTGTCCACCTTTCGTGAAACAGCCTGTATATATATGCTTGGCTTTGTTTGTACTAAAAAGTAGACAATTTATTTTTAGCCAATTTTATAATTAATCAAAAGATCCAGCAAAAGTCATGCCGGGACCGATGACAACGATACCCGAGACTGAGAAAAAATCGTGCTTTTGAGTGACGTAGAGCGTGACATTGATTGATGCTCGTCAGACGATTGGTCGAAGTGAATGGAGTCCGTTCGTCTTCGTTTTCAATAGTTTTAAAAAAGTTAGCTTTTTTTTTAACAAGGAAAACTATTTATTTTTGTCAGAAGGTTTTACTAGAATAAAAATAAAATACTATTTCTGTCCGCGGAGGCGGGACTGGAAATAGTCGAGCGCCATTGACCCCGTAAATGATGACACCACTAACATGGCGCCACAACATGGCGCTTACGCTCCAAACATGCCGTTTCTAATCCGAGGTAAATAGTTTTAGTGAGCCTTGTGTCTTCTCAATATTTTAATCATGAAGACTTTTTTTATCCTCTCGGTACCATAAAGCGATGACAAAAGCCCGTATTAAAGTCTCACAGCCGGTTTTGCCTTATCTTGCAGACGACGCGATGGCTTCGTGGATTCAGTCGTACTTTCTGAGGGAGTACGCGACTGCGTTGAATGAAGTTGGTGACGATCGGCGAAACTTATATTCTCGGGGTCAACTTTCTGTGGGATTTCGGAAGCGAAAAGTGCCCGTACAAAGCTTTGATTGACGCTCGTGGTGCGAGACTGCCTTCCGGTGGAGCTCCCTTCCGCATTATTTGAGGAGGTGAAAACACTGTGAAGCCGAATCACGTGCGGCGACGACGTGAAGTGTATCAAGGTCGAAGGGCAGGCCAGCACACGTTTCAAGCATTTCTGACAGCACAGCTCTTCAGTGCACGTTTGACTGATCAAACGAACTGTCCTATAATACTGCCGCGTGCATGACCGAGAAGAAACGGTTTCCTTTTACCCCGCCCTTCGACAGAAATGTCACGGGCGGAGAAAGCTCGGCGAGTGTAAACTGAAAAGAAAGGTTTAATCGGGGAACTTGTGCCAGAAACAAAAGAAGGAATACGTCGAAACAGCTGTAGCATATGTCGCGGCGTCGGCGTGACAGCTGACTGGAGCGAAAGGGAATGTGCCTCGTTGGGGGAATAGTGAGGTCGGCTACTACACTCGATATCTCGAACATTCGTACTACGATGTTCGAGACTGACTAGAAAAGGTCCTTCTGTCCTCCTTCTAAATATTTTACACTCGGGGAAGAGTAAACACGAATCTTGTAGATGTAAGGAGAAGCGTTCACTCTCCCGTTATGCACGTGGCAATATAACTTACCCGATGTCATTATCCAGCTTCTTTGCTATTTGGTGTCTTACTTAAAACTCAAGAATCAGTAGAATTTTTTCTCAGTGTGATGATTACAAGCAGGTACAAAACACATCCATATTGCGAGCCTGAAAAATTATATTTGGGGTCCCAAACCGCTCATGTTAGAGTCAAAATAATTGCTTCTTTATCACAGCGCACGTGAAATGCAAAACCACAAAAAGACATGACGCTGCCTTTATATCATATACTAAACAGATGCCCTTTCTTACTGTATTTTTAGCTGATCTCCATGCGTGTGATGATTTTCGTCACACATTATCTCGTATCGCACGCAAATACAATAGACCGATCTCACCAAGCGTTCCACGCATGCGTGACGCCGCCATTACTGTAGTTCATAGAAGGCAGACGCCAGTTCACGAGACAGCTCATGCCGCCTCGTGCTCTGCTCACGCAGACCTCTAGCAGGGTTGTCCCGCGTGCAGAAAGATTACAGCTCCCACCATGCATGTCGGCAGCGGTGGCGTATTCAAACCAGCTGGTGAGATCGGTGAGCTCTCTTAGTGTCTGCCATGTTCCAAATAATTACAAGATCAAAATCGTATCATTGTACAAACGACTCAAACTGTTACAGACTGCTTACTTCAGCCATGCAGTGTGCGTTCGTCATGCGTTTGCCGTCTGCAGCAGGTGGCAGCAGGCATCTCGAGACATCTCGAGGACTGGAAGTTGTCGTCGCAAATATTTCAGAAACAGCCGACTCCCGCAAACTTCTTTCGTGATAAGTATGAAATCTAGGCTCCCTATACTATCTATTATTTTTAGACGTTTAAATTCCACGTCCGATTTTTGACCGACTGATCTACTTACAGGGGGTCTTCTCCCCTCCTTCTTCGTCTCTCTCAAACGCTGACATACGAAAGGCACCGCCGGGTTTTCGTCAAAACAAGAGATCTAATGCTAACTCACTAATAACGTCCGTACAGACTGGACCAGGGTTTCCAGTGTACAAATAAAGCTCATGCTCTCTCTCTCCTTTTGAAAAGAGGCTGTATTGCGGGAAAGCGGAACGCCAGTTTCGTTTTCCTTTCTTCCTTTACACGAAACAATAAGCTTCTAATAATTATTAGAAAGATGGAGCACGTTGGTAGGTTCCAAAAAGTCAAAAAACGCCTTTTTCTAAAAAAAAAGACAAAGTTAAAACACGTTTTTATAGTTTCTTTAAGGGCGTAGTTAAGAAATCTCGAAATGATAAGTGAGCTGTTTATCCTGGTCATGACATGTTATATTGGGATGCTGGTTAATGAAGGCACGAATTCTATATAATGCCTGTAAAGCATCTGGGGATCTGTTTCTCACATGAAGCATTCTAGTTTCCAGCATATCCGTTTGATAAGGACGTATAAATTGATGCATTAATAGCCATTTCGTTGTATTTTCGATGTGTCTCGGAGACAAAAAATCAGATTACGCAGACGAAATGAACCGTGGTAGCCAAATGGGATTAAAATCAGTATGATATCGAAAAACAATCGTTGCCGAAGCCGGCTTCATTGATTATTGTTTTCGGTGGCAGTTGAATTTTCATTCCCATTTGATCAGAAAGGTCATTCATTTGATTATTCGCATAATTAATTGATTACTTAGATACGTTGTAATTGTAACTTAGTCGTTTCTAGTGCAACACTAAAAACGCACGAAGCGCTGATCTTAATGAGCTATTGAAGAACTGAAATAAATCAACGAAGAGCCATCATACCCGAGGAGCATTCTTGAAAAAACGAGCCAGGAAACAGAAATGGGACAAAGACTCTCATTTTTATGTTTTCGCAAGATGAACATTCACTTTCGCTGGTCCCCTTGCCATTTCTTCACGCATCTGCGATCTGATCGTTTACAGTGTGGGAGCCACTGGTTTCCCTGCCACGATGAAGGCGCAAGCCGCGGACGTTCCGGCCGGAGTCGTCTGGCTTCGAGCCTGCTCTCTCCGTATCGTGTCGGGAGAGTACGCCACCCTGATGGAATACTTTCTCGAACTCCTCCGCGGGTCTCCCGTTTTCGGGGGACCAGCGAGATTGCGCGGGACAGTCGGACGTTTCCTCCACCGAGTGGATGGCTGTCCGGTCGAGGAGTCTTGAATTAAACCCCGGGAGACGGGTCGAGTCGCGGCGTTAGCTCGTCCGACCGGCGGTGACTTAACGCTAGTGATTTTCTTCGCTCTGACAGTCGGCGCGTCTCCTCCTCCGAGTGGACGTCCGTCTGCCGAGAGCTCTGGCCCAAACTCCTGTGACGACGGGTGGCGGCGTGAGCTCGGCCCACGGGCGATGACTCCGCTCGCGAACCCCTATGGCTCTCAGGTCGGCGAGCGTTGCGGGCACCCTCCGCCCACGGCTCGCTTGGCCGCAGTGTCTTGTTGGAGACCCCCGTTTCCCAACAAACGCTGTTGGATACCGGGATCACTGCTGTTGGCATGGCGTTGGCGAACCCGGCGCGGCGACTACCCTCCTTGGTAGCCCTCGGCCGCCCGGTGGGACGGGCATCGGGTTCCCCTTGAGCGCCGGTCCTCGGACGTAAGGGTTCGTAATCCCCACAACAGAAGATAACGAATATGGCTGAAAATGTATGCGACGAGAAACCGAGATAGAGCAGGAGACGAGAGCGCGTGGCGATGTCAGAACGCCGAGCTCTGACTGGACGTGATTAGGTAGACGCAAAGCTGCCGAGTTGCTTTTTCTCTACTCACACTTGGAACGTGTTCGATGGCCAAACGCCGACGTCCAGCGTTCCGCGGTCAAACGCGTTCGAAGAGCGAGTAGAGACAAAGACAGTTAGCTTTAGGTCTACCCACTAATCATCAAGTCAGAGCTCGGTGAAATCAATTGATATGTGATGACATAAATGCGACATCACCAAACGAATGCTTGTCTATCTGCTATCTACTCTTCGAAAGATTTTAAAAACGCTACTTCCGAGTCAAACAGGGCCACTGATGGAGCGCTGACACACGTGCAGTGACGTCACGAGGGTCAGCGGCACCCGGGGCGGTAGCCCGCCGCGACACCCGCTCCCCCTCCTTTTGTGACGCCACTGCACACGTGTCTTCAACGCACTCCGTTATGAAACGGAGTCCTGATCCCTATGCAATTCCAATGGCAACCTTTCGGTCTTTTTTCTCAGCAACCACCAAACTGATTGACTTGGGAATGGTTTTATAAGCAAGATAATATCAAAAACCGAGTAAGTTTGTGGCGCTCGATTTTCCGGTCTTAATGTTTACATTTTTTAGAGCGCAGCTCTTAAGGCTGAACTCCATGGAACGAATTATGTGACGAATAACTGGCGAACGCCGCCCGATGGCACACTCGCTTTGCGCGCGACGTAGCAGCCACTGCGTTGATTCCACGCGCAGAGCAAAAGCCGCCGGGCAAAATTCGTCGGTTATTCGCCAGCACTATTCGTCCCATGGAGTTCAGCCACAGACGCCCGTTTCCGGCCTGGGCGGCGTCGCCGTCGGCGTAACCGCCCCAGGTCACGTAACCGCCCCAGGTCACGTGACCCCCAGGTCACGTGACCCCCAGGTTACGTGGTCCCCCTGATCACGTGACCCCCGAGTTCACGTGACCCCCCCCCCGTGCCTTCCCCTCCTCCTTAAGAGCTGCGCTCTAAGTCGGCATTACAGAGAGTTGTAAACGGCTTTCATTTTTTGTACATGTAACTTCAAGTTGCTTGAAAAAGCCTGTTTATTCGTTTCGATCTTCATGAACATTTAAAAATAAACCAGGGTCTAAATACAAATTCAGGCGCCACAATATTGAAGACCATGACTTTTGGAATGTATCTCTTACAATATATTTTTTCGACAGATTCTCATTGTGATAAATTTTATCCAAGTTTGTAGCCCATCAAAATGTCAGAAATCCAGCAGTCAACTGGCGCCATCTATGAGTGTATCGGCAATACTTTCCACTTGGAATTGCGCAATCTGTTATGGCGCCCTGGACTACTTGCGTCTTCTAGGTCGTTCAGTTGGCGATCGGAATATTAATAAAGAACACCCCCCCCCCCCCAAAAAAAAATAACATTTTTTTTTTGTGTTTGGCGGGTAAGGTATTCTGCGTGTAGCGCGGTTGTGATTAGTCAGTTGTCAATCGCCCGAGTGCATCTTTGGGAGGATGCTCCGTTCTTTGTGGGTGTTTTGGGGTCGCACAAAGGCGAGTGAAAGGTTTCTTTTTTTTATTCTTTTTTTTGTTTGGCGGCGAAGATATTTTGCAGCTAGCCGTCCGCTGATAACCGGAACAAAAAGACGAACTTTTTCTTGATTTTTATTTGGAAATAGCACTATATCGCGTAAGCAGATGAGTGGAAAGGCTCCTCGCCAGCGCCATCTGGATTCGTGGAAAAGTTCCTATCGGAGATGAAATTCTACTGCGATATCCTACTTAAACATTTGACTAAAAGCCCGAGACAGGGACGAGAAGGGAAGGACAAACACAAAGTATCTTGAGACTTTGTGTTTGTCCGTCCCTTCTCGTCCCGGTCTCGGGGTATTTTAGTCAAATGTTTAACCACCACCAGCTCGTTTGCGCCCTAACCTGTTTGTTCACTGACTAAGCTTCCTGTTGTCAAGCTTCAGTTTACACCCTATTTCATTTGTCCAAGATCATTTTTTTAGCAATTTTACCCTCTGAACTATGAATCACCAACTAGCCCAAGTGCATCATCCTTCTACACTTCTGAGTCTGACGTACGTCCTAGCGCGCTCTAGTCTCCTCCTCTCCCTCACCTTCTCGGTGCAAAGGCAACAACAACCCCCTTTACTTTTTCTTACAAAAATGACTCCAATATAAGAAACAAAATACAAAAACAAATTTACCGCTACATACACAAAAAAAGGAGGGTCTGACGTCACACCGCTGCGGTGGCGCTGCGGTCGGTATGGCGCACTCGCAGACGTTTTTCCTCATTGTTTCTGCGCATGCGCAGTGCCCAGACCTGGTGCGGGAAACGCGGACTAGTTTGTAAACAGCGTGTTAGCCTATATATAGTATGACGCTGGTCTCACTCGTTTACTCATTAATAGGCACTAATTGCTTCTCACAACGTCCCGGATTACCAAGGCGTGAGGAGTCGACACACAAAGGGTGGAGCGGCGGTCGTTCCGGGAAATTGCCTCAATGACCTTCCCCGTATCCCTCTTCCCCTTAAAATGGACCGAAGCAAATGTTACGCGCCGTCGAAGCCCAATCCGAATCTGAGAGTGTGTCACGTGCTTCCCGGTTGGGCGCAGTTAGTGGTACTGGAGCGCCAAGTCGGGTGGCAGATCTCTCAGCGTTGGACGGACTCCGAAGACTCGTGTAGCATGCACTGGGTCCATCTTTAAGGCGAAATCGAGTATAGATTTATGGCCGCGTGCTGCGTGCGGGAAGCAAATTAGGGAAGAACGTCGGAGGAGGCACGCGCTGACGCCTCGGGCGAAGATCGCTCGCTGACTGCGAGTAGTTACGAAATGTACCGACGGCGCGTGTGCTCGAAAATAAGATTCTCTTCAAAACGGCGATGGCAAAAAACAACACAAAACCAAAAAGTAAAGGTTTTCCATCCATCTCGGTATTGTGTTTGTCCTTGGTTGTTACACGTGGAATTGTGTGTGTGTGTGCGTACGTGTGTTCGTGCGCGCGCTACTGCCTGAACGCGTTTTATATGTCAAGGATCTGTGAGCAGCTGCTCTTGTGCAACGCGTGTAGACATTTTTTTATTGTTTAAATAGTTTTAAGAGTAATGTGTAGGAGGAAAAACGCGAAGTCTTCTTTATTGAATAAATATTTTTCAGGTGCAGATATTGAAAAATAAAAAAAATAACTGAATTTCGATTTTTTGCTTGAACTCGCTCGCAGCACTTAGGTTTCGAAACGCGTGAAAATGAAACATATTAGCCTGGCTATTGGTCTCTGACTTACTCTTACAAGTGCAGTGTTGTTTTTAGACCTGCCGTCTTGGTTAAGCGTCGGACACGCACGGTTGTAGCCGCCAACGAGGGTGAAAGTTCCTGGAAAGAAGAAATATCATTACTTCTGTGAAGAAACTGTTATCGACCTGTAAGGAGGCAAGGGGACATCGTAAATCTCGGGAAAATACGTTAAAAATAAAAAAGGAACAAATTACAGCTATAGGTCTGCCTTTGCATCGTGAATCTGGACCCCCTTCTGGCATGTTATATCATGTTTTATGTGTCTTGCGAAAAAGGACGTACGGTACGGAGTATTCATGCACTGGTGGATGGATGGATGGATGGTAATGGCTATACCCTTTGTAACGGGCGGAAGCTTGCCCCACCCAGCCTAACATTTCATCATCCCTTCCTTTTTCTTTTAATTTGTATAATTTTTGTTATTCCACAACCCCCTCCCCTTTTAAAGTGATTCCACTGCTCAAATTTTATCTGTATCTTTTTTTTACCCCTACCTAGATCTTTTCCACCAATCTTCCAATCACCTCTTAGTTACCGCAATTCTTTCCCTATCCATTCGCGGCCAAACACACTGATCTCTATGACTATTTGCTGGATCGCATTCGCCCAGCTCCGCCTATGCACAGGAATGTGACCACGGTCGGCCATCTTTTTGGTAGAGTTATATTATCTGTAGCCATCATAGGTGATATAGCGGAAGCGCTGTGGCGGCATGCTGCCATAGAAACAGCCGTGAGTCTAGTACACTGTACCGTGGGTAATACTTCGTGCTTGATTAAAGTCGCTCGACGAAGCAGATTCTTCAAACTCAGTGGATGCGACAAAGGAAGGTCTACTATGCCGTCATGTTATTCGGCGCGCTGTTGAAATCGCCCCGATCGAGAAAAGACAAGAACTTATCATCGGTAAGTATTTAGTGTTTTGTGGCTATTCTGGCGCTCAGGGGTACGTCCGGTGAAAAATATTTCGTTGTTCCCAAGGTATACACAAAGTCGCCCCGCGAACCTTCAGCTGTGGGCGGAAAACGTCGGCAGGTGTAACTGGGAGCCTTCAGAAACGAGCGTGGTCTGCTCGGACCACTTGGGAGAAAATGGTTTGACAGGACGGGGAAAATTGTGCGCCTAAGGGAAGGTGCAATACCCAATATCTTCAACCTGCTTACAGATCTGGTCTAGGTAATATAGAATCCCTATCTCAAAAAAATCTAATATTTATGACTCAAAAAGTTAATGTTAGGTATTTTAGAACAAAAATATAATCCAATTATTTATTATAATTTAGTCAATCTCTTTATTGTTATCGGCAATTAGGTGTATGCCAAAGGCGAGCACTCTAAAGATTCTTTCAACACCCTAACATGCGTACTGCACAGAAGCTTGTGAGTCTCACCATGGTGGGTTCTTGCAGAGTCGTGTATAGAGAGTGTTTTGTCAATGGGAGCAGCGGGCAGATTATGAAAAAGGGTTGGGTCAATGGGAGCAGCGGGCCTGCACCAGATTATGAAAAAGGGCTTGGCATGCTCTTTTGGCCAACCAGAAGCCGATAAGAATCCCCTAGCGGTGGTAAAGAGAAACAGTTTTAATCATAAATATGTGGTTTTAATAAGCACGTAAGAGTTAAATGTAGTAACTCTTCGTGGTTAAAAATATGGTGCCTGTGATGTTTCGATTATGATCATGCAGAAAGATGTAAGAAACGAATGTGCCGCTTGAACTCTGTTTTGCTCGAACAGAGTGTGACCGCTCGGAAGGCAGATTTTCGGACCTCGGTGCCTAGCGTACTTATTATGTTATAGCGTTCCTGACTGTTCGCACCGCGTTCGGGTCAAGTACTGTACAAAACAGCCTAGAAAAGGAACTAAAACATTTTGCTAAGTCGCAAGAGTGTGAACCTGGGACCGGCGGTCGTTGTATCTCTGCTCGGGCCCCTCGTTTTTGTCGTGTCCGAGTTCCTCCCTCTTCTTTTTTTTTTCCAATCAATAGCCTCTCGGTTTTCCCGGTGTTCATAATGTTCAGATGAACACATATGGTGAAAACCTCTGGCTGTCTCGCCTAGAGTTCCTGTATAGGCTCCCTACGGGAGCCAGAGTTGCGTGTTTGATTCCACGTGCCGCGTGCCGCCCTCGCCGCTATTCGCCGAGATCCGATCACGTGAGGAGCCGAATCAAGTGTCGTGCAGCAAAGTAGACGTTGCACGCGCCCCGACAGTACGTTCCCCTGCTTTTGAGTGCGCCGCGCGCCTCGAACGCGCGGCGCTGCTATTCGCCGAATTCAGTCACGTGAGGAGCTGAATCCACATGCCATGCATGAACGCTAAACTCTGGCTCCCGTAGGGAGCCTATGCAGGAACTCTAGTCTCGCCGGGAACGCAGCGCTACATACTTTCCCTCCAGTGAGGAGACGAACGATTCTTCAGCGACGTCCTATGACTGTTTGGGGGGAATTTGTGGGTGATGTACAACGGCGAGTAGTGGTTTGCTTTGTAAGATCTTCGCTGCCGAAGCGCACTAGCCAGTAAACGTGTCGTCCTGACCGTGTCCTAGTATGTGTTTGCAGGGGTCTCAAGGAATCGGTGTGTGAACGTTCGATCGAAGATTTAAAAGATGTGTGGTCCTCTGAGGTCGACGTAGCTGTTGACGACGTTTCCGGTTGGTCCGAATCCACCACCTTTGTAGATGGATCAGGTGGAGCAAGGTCTAAATGATATGGCTTCACCCGATCCAAAGTTACAATCTCCTGCCGTCCGCAAATGTCCAAAGTCATGGTCTTTGACGTTCTTCGCAGCACCTTGTACGGGCCATCGAAGGGTGGTTGAAGAGGCTTCCACACGGCGTCATGCCGGAAGAAGACATGAGTGCCGGTCGTCAAGTCGTCGCTGATGAAAGTAGACAAACCTCGAGCTTGGCGAGGTTCCATGACGCGACGTGACGCACCGCCACAATGAGCCTCCTGCGTTGCCCAGGGGTGCTGCGAAAAGGGACTTGTTAGGCCTTGTTTTGGGTAGTACAAACTTGAGTGTCTCAAACTGTCAGGCATGCAGAAGTGTGCCTGCTCTGGTGCGGAGCGCGAGATCACGATGAAAATATAAAGAAACAACAAAAATCCGAACGCCGTCAAAGCTAAAACGCTAAGAGCGCGAGCCATGAGATACCGTTTCACGCGTTCCAAAGTAGACATGACAAAGAAAAAGAAAAATGAAAGCGTCGCGACACAGGTGTTGGACGTCACCACCCAGAGATAATAGACGCGTACCCTAGCGTTGGTGTCATGAATTTGGCACTTTTGATTGTCTTGCGGCGTTGAGTCTGGCTGATTTTTGGCGTCCAAAGGTGTTTTTCGTTCTTCAGCACCAGGCAGAATTAAAAAGCTCGACCAACATGCCCTGAGTAGTGCGAGGCTCAATCAGGTGAGCTTGTACTACCCAAAACGAGGGCGCTACAGTTTGTTCAAAGCTTCAGCGCAGGAGGCCAATGCCGATGGTTCCGCTAGTCGGCCTCTTCCACCATGACTTTGGATGACCGTGATTGAAATATCACATGCACCATATTTTCAGGCACCGAGAGTTACTTCGACGCACTTATTAATTACGTTTCTCGCGACCGCCGCCAGGGTAATATTTCCGGCTTCTGGTTGGCCACATTCGAATTTGTGAAGACGCTCTGGAACTCGCCCAGAAAGCTCTCGGCCAATGGCGTCTCCTCATTTGATTCCTATACTTCCCAATGAACGGCCAAACCCTCTGTATATACGCCTCTGGGTTCTTGCAACCACCATACTACTATGGTGTGTCTAAAGATAATATAACTCTGCCAAAAGATGGCGGACCGTGGCCGCATTCGCGGAGCTGGCCAACGTGATCCAGCAAATAGTGATCAGTGGCCATAACTCATAACTGTCTGCGTGAATGCTGAGCGTGATCTAACCGAGAGATTCCACAGTTATTTTTCATCGTGCATTCCGCACCATCGAAATTACCGATCTCAGCAGCCTGATAATATGAGCTCGTCCTGAGCATGCGCTATAAACAACGTCCTCAAATATGGCATCCAGTGAATGCTCCCTATTAGCGGCGAGATGTTTCGATGGCGCCCTCGAACGGTTACCTTTCGTGACGTCATTGCCTTGCGAACAACAAGTTCGATGGTGTTTGTAATTAGCTTGGCGGAAGCTTGAAATCATAGCTTTCTTGAACCAACACTGTCAACACCGTCAAAATTGAAGTCCTCACGTTCCTCTTATTTCCGTCCATGAGAACTCCTTTGCCGACGTCATAGCCAGCATTCGGCCAATCGTGGAAGGCCGATCAGAGCGACGCTTTCGATCGCGCACGTCGCCAATAGACCATTTGCTGTCTTACCCAAGCATCAAGGAGAATGCAGGGATTGGTGTTCCACGCGCCGCACGTGCTGGCCTCAGCAGTAGTAACTTTTCTAAAGCAAATACCTAAAACAAATGGCATCTTGCACGCGCGTTCGTCAATGCTTTCGTTTGGTTATTTACTTTGAATCTTTTATACAGGAAAGGCGTGCGCGTGTGGCGCGTGGAACACCAATCCCTGCATTCTCCTTGATGCTTGGGTAAGACAGCAAATGGTCT
>JAZHYW010013373.1:0-18568 GCA_037355805.1 Ixodes ricinus
AGGCGCTTCGTGGTTCAGGCAGTTCGGGGAAGCGGATATCCCCCTCGTCGCCTTCACGCACACATGTGGCGGTGCGCGGTGAAGGAGATGGACGCCATCGAGTTTTCTCGCGCGCGCAAAACAAGTCTGCTGATCTCGCGCGCCATAGCAAGCCTGGCCTTCGGGGACCGATCGAGGCCGTCGAAACCCGAATATACCTGTTTCACCTTACGATGGAGAGCAGCGTACGCTACGAGCCATTCCTATGCCGTGAGTGTCACGTCAACTTCGGGAGAGACGCAGCAATGCGCGGTGTGCGTAGTCACGTGATTTGTACGCAGTGCTCGCTTCGCTGGGATGGCTCCAAGGTCCGCTGCGGTCCATCGCGATTAAGTGATGTTGGAGCAGAAAAGTAACCTCACGGAAAATCTCTACACACGCACACTTTAATAGAATGTAATAAAAATATTATGTTTGTTTTAAAGTCAGAAACCAAGAAGGGCGAGGGTAGTATTTTAGTTTTCTAGGCTAGGTGGCGCGAGCTACCGCCCATTATATATGTAGCCATTAGCATTCATCCATCCATCTGGCAGAGGGATACCCAAAACTGGGCGGAGCTGAACGGAGCGACGCAACGACGCGTCGGAAGCCATGTGTCGCGAACCGTCCGGTGCGGCGATTCGGAGCAGCCATCTTCCCGACAGTTCGCACGCCGGACCGACAGTTTTGACGCGCATGTGAGCTAAGGCAACACATTTTAAAACCTGGAAGGACAGCTAGGACACGCACATCCCCAGCCATCTTACTCTTTCGTCGATCAAGGTCAAACCGTAAGCTTCGACCATCGGGAACAACAAACGACCGGAATAAATAAATAATCCCAAATGCCTTGTCAAGGTTCCAGAATCTTTTGTGCGTAGCCCTGGGCTTGGTAAGTGAATAATAGTAACTCTTTATTTTCACTCCAAGGAATGTGGAGAGCAGGGAAAGTTGCGTTTGGTCGGAAAAGACGGGAAGCGAGAAAAGCTAATGCCGCACGCGCTATGCCTTTCTGCCTTTTTTTTGGAAAGTTTAATCGTGAAGCAGGAAACATGGAGATGTTGCCACCCGTTTGTTAAGAAAGTAAACATTTTAGGAAGCTCGCGCCATGCCTTTTTAGAGCGCAGCACTTAGGTGCAAGAACTGGGGCTCTTCGGGTGTCCTGGAACGATACTCATGGAGAAGATGCGCGGGTATGCGTTAACTAGTGCTCTTGAGAGAAAAGGATTACAGTGCGTCTGGGTCGAAAAAAAACAAAACGTTTCACTTGACGATTTCTAGAGTGAGAACGAGTTCCCATGGCCCGACTAAAGTTACTGATACTGACTATAACTTCTTCATTCACCATTGAATTAAGAGCGAAACCTGTGAGTCGACTGTCTTTGTGTCCCACCTAAAGAAGCTATTCATCGTGTTTAACACTTTCGTTGTGTGCGCCAGCGGAACGACTGTTTAGTATGGTTCAGGAAGGTCTGAGTTCTAGTACATACACTGTAAATAAAATAAGCACGAATTACTGCCTCAAAGCATTAAAAAGTAAAGTAAAAGTAAGTTCATAGACTTTGAAAAATAATTGTAATGTAATGTTATTAATTTGTGTGTGGTAATTTGTAATGAAATTTAATTACCTCTTCGCAATTTTGAGGAAGTAATTTGTAAAGTAATTTAATTACCTCTTGAAACTAATTTGGCATCTCTGACTCAATCTTGCTTATCGAATTGCTGTGCCGGTGCTTGCCTTCGCGGTTTCCTAAATAAACACTGTCAATGACAAAGCCAAGTAGGAGAGAATAGGAGATACGCTGGCTGTCAAATGACGTTTAATGGACAAGCAGAAAAAAGAGATAAAACAAAAAACAAACAAACATCAACTTCATTAAACGTCATTTGTCAGTCTGCCCTTCTCTTGTCTGCTCCTTCTACTTTCACTTTTGCGTTGTGTTTATTTCAATATGTAACACACTGGACCAAATTATTATTTTAATTTTCTTCGAAGAAACTTCTGGATTGGAGTCATCGGCAAGCACTCGACGACTGAAAAAGTGAATTTTACAGATGTACTATAGACCGCATGAGAGTGTGACGTTACGGTTCACTTAACGCATGCATGCCGCCCAGTGACAGAATCAGGGGAGGGGTGGGAAAACTGCGGTGTTGTTCCTTTACCCTGATCTTCATCACAAGGTCAGCTAACGTGATTTACTGTTTCGCCAATTATATGTTTGCGCCAACGATATTACGCAGCGAATTTATGATGACGCGGAAAGAAGATTTTTGTTCATGTGGACAACTAAATCCCGCTACAAAAGCAATCACTCAACTAGCTCACCAGCGATACTAACAGCACATAGAAACCACTAGCTCAACTAAAGCCCGTAGAGTTGAAGAGAGGCTTGCAAACAAAAAACACAAACAGAGGAGCAAAGAGATGTCGAAGCATTTTATTTTCCCGGTATTGTTTGTGTGGTGCCTTGAATGCTTGACAAAATATATTTAGTTATATTTCTATACTATTTAGTAAACAATATTAATAGCGTATATCTTTTTGTTGCATTTACAAGACAAGTTTATGCGAAGCTTATATGCTGAACTGATGTATAAATTGTAGACATCCACTTCATGTGATGGCCACCTTTGCAAATAAAACTGGGGAAGCGCTACCTGGGGGCTTACGCTTATGCGGGCTAACTTTTGAACGACCCCCAGAAAGATAGAGTTCTGTTTTCCCTGCAACCTGCATTGCCAATCTTAGCATCATATACATTTGGATAGCACTCTAGGAAACGTTTTCAAAGCCCCGAAAGGACTTTAGAAGTCGCGGTATTCCCATACTTACATCCAGAATATTCCTGCCTCCTTTTTCTCAAGCAAGCAATGCCAAAAAGTTGCACCAACCAGCACGAGTAATTGTCAATGTATTCGAAAAAAACGCAGCCCACCATCTGGAAAGGAAGATACCCCCATCAGAGTTCTAACATCACCACAACAAAGTATAAGGTGAGTGTGAAGCTTATACATGAAGCAAAGAAGGCCCACCTGGAGAATGGATTTGATGAAAATAACTACCACGTTGTAGGCAAGCAATGCGTTCCACCTGTCGCAGAAAATAAAACAGGTCGGCGTAAGTATACAGTGTTTCTCGAAACGCTGACCGATTTTCTCCTGCAAATTATAAATAAATAGTGTTGTGTATAACTTATAAGTTTGCCGGTCGATTTCGAGCGCGCTCACATGCAAAATATATTTTAAAATGTTAAGTTACTCGAAACCCGCAGAAGACTTCGCTTGATGTTTGCTCACAGCATTTATCACTCGACAGTTGGCATTTAAAAATACATCTACAATAACGCGACCCCACTATCAATCATACAGTGTTTTCCTTTTAATAGGTACAAGAACATTAGTTTAAAACAGAAAGATTTAAGATGTCTTTTTCCTAATAACTATTTTGACTGCATCGATTGATTGTCTGTCTGTGGGTGGTGTGCTATCAAAGGTTGTCTTTTTTCATGTTAAATCAAACATTGTTCTATTTCTTTTATACATTAGCTAATATTCTCTTGCATAGTTTATATTATGTTGTAAAGCATTTGTTTTTCCTGTGTTTGAATTATTATTCTGCAGTGGAGCAGAGATCTTAACAACATTGTATGATTGTATGTATGTATATTCAACACTGTAATGCCTGTTTAGGCTCTGTAGGCATTGCCATAAAATAAATAAGTAAATAAATTACTTCTGAGTAATTGAACAGCTCTAACTGCTCGTTCAGTTCTAGCAGATATACTCGGCGTCAACTTTTTGAGCTAGGTTGTCAAGGCTAACGTATGATCCTGAGCGCTGCGGCTCCACAATGCTGCGTTTACACCCCAAGTTTACACCCCATAGGATGTTAAAAAAAGATGCTTCCAGAGACTTACACTCATCACTACACTCCTGCAGTACCTCTTATTAAAGTAATACACTCTCTTTAATTGTAAAATAGTATGCTGTTGCATGCAACACACTTTGTTTTTGAAGGATGTAAAAAGGGCCTAGGAAAGAAAGTGAGAATTAACAACCTTAATTTCTGCAGGGTGTTTGATGCACTGACATCCGATTTTAACAGTTTGTTTTAGCGCCTATGTCAAGTGATTATTGTCTGCACCAATGCTTTTTACTTGGAGATACATTCATGAATCCTAGATATATTATGCCTTACGTAAAGTACTGACGACGATAAAGCAAGTGTAATCTTCGGTTACCTGCAGTCAACAGAGGTTGTGCTCGCCATGTCGTGCGTGATTCATTGCGGCTGTATTGGGTGTTTTCGCACACGAAAAAAGTGCATGAAATCCCAAGATTAACGTCTCAAGAGCTGTTCACCAAAGTCCAGAGGATGTTGCTCTAACTTGAGTCATAGGACAAGCTGATTTATACTCTTAAGGGTGTAAAGTTTGTGTTTAACTTTGTCTTCCATCTCATTCACACGCGTTTGCGCAAGTTGCTTCGCCATCGCTGGAGCTACGCTACCCTTGACAACGTAGCACAAAATAGTTGACGCCTAGTATGCGTATTGTGAAACCATATACTGCGTGACTTTGCAGGGGTATACGGACATTTTGAGCAGGACTTTCATGGGCTTGAGGTAGAACTCGTTGCCGTTCCAGAGAAAAAAAGCATCCCAGGACGTAGCCCATGGCGAAAATGCTGACGCGGTTGGTGCCCGCCAGGAACATCACCGCCAGGGTGATCCAATACAGAGGGAAGAACAAAAACACCTTGACCGTTGACAAGTAAGACCTGCGCTAAACGGAAACATGCAATAACCTCTTTTCTTCACTTAGACACTACCAATCTCAAGCAAAAATATTGGCAACTTTTACCACCAGTAAAACTACAATGTCTGGAACACGCCTCCGACTGGTTAGTTTTTTACCGCGACCAAAGAAGTGGTCCTTCGAGTTTCTCCTGATGGCGTCAAAAACTGTCATTCTGTCGCCGGCCGCGACCCTGGCGGTGTTACAGCAGCGGTGGCGGATGTCGTAGATGCCTGTTCTGCTGCAGTCGCTCTCCAGTTTGACAGACCACGGAAGCTCCGGCAGTGAAGGGTTGGAATGTCGCGACGACAGCAACACTCCCATTCTCTCGTGCTTCTTTTCAGAAATTCTACACCTAACCGCCAGGATCGCGACACTCAACAGCATGACACTGCGGCTTTTTGTGACGTCATATATTGCCACTGTGGATCCGTGCGGGGTGTAGAATAGGACGCCAAACAAACCAGTCAGAGACACGTTCTTGGCTCCGTAGTATAGTACAAGCAAGTCCGTTTGCTCCTTTCAGCGTTCCTATGTTTTCCCGCCAAATGCGCCCATGTTTTTCGTTTTACCCGACCTCAACCAATGAGGTGGGTGCTTGACTGCCTCTTCACTGCGCGCTCTTTTTATTCGTTCTCTGTGTTGCCCTTTGATTGGCGTTGGGTTTTGGTGCACCAAGGACGCGTTTTGGTAAATTTGCTCGCCGTATTGCTCTCTCAGTATGCCTTGATGATCAGTACTCACTGCATTGCTGTCGAGGCATTGGGAAATTCAGCCGACTGTCACCCTTATAAAACGATAACCATGGTGCTGCCGTTTTGAAGCAAGCTTTGAACCACGAAGCTCGCGCCTGAAGTGGTATCTGGCCTTCAAAAACAATCCGATAAAACTCGCTTTCTTCTGCATGTTTCCCGTATCCGAGGTCGCGCGGTTTCACAAGACTAGGTTGATTAACCATGCAGATATTGTAACTAAGCTTTTAAAAGGGTTCTTTATGAATGATTTTATTCAACGGGCGGTTCAATTATTACTAGCATGTCAAAATCGGGAAAGGAGAAACCTGTACTTGCTTTCTGTAGGTGACAAAGTCTGAGATAGGGTTCGGAGTTTGGCCAACGAAGCATCCCTTCCTGTCGTAGATCTCTCGGTTGGATCCTCCGTTGTTCACTCCGGGTGAGGACTCGAGAAAGAAGACATACAACTGACAGCACGCGAAGAGAAGTTGTATGAAGTCCGCTGTATAAGAAAGTATGAAAAATCCAGAAAGGTTTACATAAAGCACGACATTCAAACGACTTTCAGCACAGTGACACACACGGCGACAAAAAATACGAGAGCAAATCAGAAAGTCTTCGCCCCCCTTTTTTTTTTTTAGCCAAACTTATGGCTGTAAATTTCGAAATCAACATATCCATTCCCAGCGGGGACCTTTCTTGGACCGGCCCTGCCCGGCCTTGGCGAAAGCGCCGAGGAATTCTCGATGTGGACAACGTGGTTATCCTCCACGACAATGCGAGGTCACATGTGGTAATCAGAACCGCCGACAAGCTCCGGTCATTTCACAGGGAGAGTATGGACCACCCACCATACAGTCCGGACATCGCCCCTATTGTGATTTCCACGTTTTTGGTCTGCGGAAGAAGTTCTTGGCTGGACAGCGATTCACGTGCAACGATGAAGCCAAGACGGGTTCATATCACATGAGCGAATGACATTTTATCGAATAGCGACATTTGAGCGGATCGACGTTTTAGCGAATAACGGGGGCGCGCGCTAACCCATCCGCCACGCTGTGCTTTAAGCCGCTTCGCGGCGACAGTCTGCGGCGGCTCATTACAAAAATCAGCAGAACCCATCCTTTGGGAATGATTATCTACGTTAATGCGAATAGCATCAAACGGTGCGGAGTTATGCACGTTCGTCAGGTGGCCGGCACACTCTAGATACGCCAGCCCACTCTTGAGGCGATTCTAAATTTGTTGACACTTTCACAGCCCTGCGCACGATCTCCGCAGCCCAGCACGTGCGTTTGTGTCACTTAGGAAGGCGAGCAAAGCACGCGCCATACGCACAAACACTCAAAATGGTACCGACCAGACTTTCTGGCGTCTCAGCTAGTCTCAACCAACGGTACTCTAAACGGTTGTTTATATCTTTACCATAGGACGCGCTTTACAGCGCTGTCACAGCTACCGGTGGCGCGCGTTCCATGCAGGAGGGTCATTCCGCTCTCGTGAGGCTGAGCACGGCCGCTACATCACCCTCTCCCGAGCGCGGGAGAGGGTGAGCTAGCGGCCGTGCTCAGCCTCACGAGAGCGGAATGAGCCCTCGTGCATGGAACGCGCCGCACCGGTAGCTGTGACAGCGCTGTAAAGCGCGTCCTATGGTAAAGATATAAACAACCGTTTAGAGTGCGTTGAATGACTGCCTTCATAGCTCTGGTGAATGGGGTTAAAGAAAAAATAGGTAGGCTGCTTGAGGCCGAACCCGGAGGTTTTGGTTCACGGTGGGACCGTTTTAAGGAAGAAGTTAAAAGCAGTGCGATTGAAAGATCGTGCATTTTGAAAAGTCGTGAAAGGCAAAAAGAAAAAGATTTGCAATGTCAGCTTCACCTTTTGTTGGCTATAGAAAGCGCTCAGCCTGGAAAGTATACCAAAGAAATACGAGAAGTAAAGAGCCAACTTGAACTTATCGACATAGATAACTACCGTGGAGCGGTGATAAGGGCGCGAGCCAAACGATTGTGGGCGGGAGAAACTCCGACTAAGCGTTCTCTTAGCGATGAAAAAAGATACGCTGCAAAAAATGAAATAAGTGTCATCCAGTACGGCAAGGAAGTTACTCGAGACGAAAAAATAATTGAATGCGCCTTCACCGAATATTACCGTGGTCTTCTAGGACGCAAGATAAGCGTAGATGAGGGTTTTAAAACAGAGTTTTTAACACTAATGCCTAAATTAGATGACGAGGTTAAGGCAGGCCTTGAAGCACCGATTACTGTGCAGGAAATTAAAAGAGCCATCGATGACCTAAGTTCAGGAAAGTCTCCCGGACCCGACGGGTTGGGAGCAGCTTTTTATAAGGCCTTTAAAGACGGTATGGCGGAAGCTCTGCACCGAGTGATATTGGCCGCGTACGAGGTAAAAGAAACCCCGCTATCTTTTCGGAGAACCCACACTGTTTTGATCCCTAAAAGTGACGATCCCGTACAACTTTTGTCGGTAAAGTCTTACCGCCCAATAAGCCTGGCCAATGTAGACTACAAGATTTTTATGAAAGTTTTGGCAAGGAGAATGCAAAGCGTCATAACAACTATTGTTGGGCCTCACCAGACATGCGGCATCAAAGGACGCACGATCTTCACCAACATTCACGTGGCCAGAAGTATTTTAGAGTGCTGCGATGCTTTCGGAGGTCATGTAGCTATGCTACAGCTCGATTTGGAAAAGGCATTTGATCGGGTAGCTCATGACATTCTTTTCACTACCTTGGAACACGTGAATGTTGGTGCAGTCATTTTAGAAGGTGTAAAAATGTCGTACGCAAAGTGTTGCACGAGCCTTATCATCAATAAGAAAGTGAGTGAAAGTTTTGAAGTAAAATCCTCGGTCAGGCAAGGTTGCCCATTATCACCTCTGTTATTTGCAATTTATCTCGAACCCTTTTGTTTAAAGCTTATTTATAATCAAAGAATACGTGGTTTTAGGCTGGCCGCAAGTGAGGTCAAGGTTCTCTCGTACGCAGACGATATTGCTGTTTTTTGCGACGACGCTGAAAGTGTTAGCGAGGTTGTCCGTGATGCGTCTTTGTTTTGTAAGTTAGCGGGAAGTGCAATAAATTGGAGCAAATGTGTAGGCTTGTGGCACGGCAACTGGGAAACCACACCAGCCTTTTATCAAAACATCCAGTTTAATGTTTCGCCGCCCAAGTATCTTGGCGTGCCCCTTGAACAATACCGCGATACTACCGAGTATTGGAGGGGGAAATAGAGCAGTTGCGAGCTAAAACTACAAATTGGGGAGGCCGAGAACTTTCAATGTTTGCACGTTCAACAATTTGTAACTTGTTTCTGGTGGCAAAAATTTGGTACCTACTTCAAGTGCTGTGGATGTCGCGAGTGAATGTTCAGAAGTTGCATAGGGTTTTTGCTGTTTTTGTGTGGGGCTCTGGATGGGAGCGCACCAGTCGCACAAATTTATTTCGTTCGGTGCAAAGTGGTGGTTTGGGTTTGGTTCATCTGTTCCTTCGGCAGGTGGTTACTCGATTTATTTTTCTGAGAGATCAGAAGAATGCTTTCCTACGGACTGTGTTGCAAGTGAGACTGAGTGACGCCTTACCCGAATTTATCATTACCACTAGAAACATGCAGTGTGGGAGAGTACGCGGGTTTTTGTATGAAGTGGCTAAGGCATTTGACTTTTTAAAAGTGCGTTTTTCTTTAGAATATTTAAGCGTTGTCGCGAGGAAGCGTCTGTATAAAGATTTGGTTGATACGGTCTTGCCGATACCATTGTACCGTTCCTTATATAGCGAGGGTCCAGGTAAGGATGTCCTTAAAAGACTTAAAAGAATGCCGGTACGGCCATCCGTAAAAACCTTTTTTTTCAACTACATAGCGGAACGCTCCCAGTAAAGCCCTGGCTTCAGGAAAAAGGCATTTTCGTCCCTTGGTCTGTTGACTGCCTATTATGCAGACAACCGGAAACTGTCGAACATATCTTCTTAGACTGTTGGGATGCTATTTTTTTATGGGATATTCTACAACGTACTTTAAAAAAGGGTATGCCATTAACTGCGTACGGGATTCGCTTCCTTTCAATAGACAATGTGGGGGGACTGCCTTACGACACGTTGATGCTCTTGGGCCTCCACAGTCTATGGCGGAGTAGAATGGATGTACGAAATGCTGAAGTGAACCCTCGTCAAGCCAGGGACTATTTTATAGAAAGTGTCATTCATTTAAAAGAGGTGTATGGAATGCTCAGTGAACAGCCTGAATGGCTGCCTGTTCTGGACAGGCTGGTTGTCATGAAAGAATTTTAAACCACGTACGCCTGCCGGGGACTGGCCGGCGTTATTCTTTACCTTTCACGTTTGTAAATGTGTGTTAATATGTGGCAATAAAGAAAAAAAAAAAGCCTTCATAGCTCTGTGGTTAGCGCGTCTGCCTGCTGATCAAAGGGTCAACGGTTCGAATCCCAGCCGGCGCCGGTCTTTTTTATTTATTTATCGACCCGCGGCGTAAGAGGTTAGATAGCCAGATAGATAGATAGATAGATACATAGACGAAAAGTGCGTGAAGTATCCAAAGAATGCTATTCGCATTAATATTCGCATTAAAATGTGAACCCATTTGGCCCACACGAAAACGCCGCTTCGCGGCGTCCGACTATTCGCTAAAGTGTCATTCAGTGAAACGTGGGCGTTCGCTAAAACGTCATTCGATCAAGTGAGTGCCTCCCAGCCAAGACAGCAGTCCGACGTTAGTTCCACAGTCAGCCGGACGAATTCCATTACAGGGGCATCTCAAATTTCATGCTGCGATGGGACAAATGTCTGAACCGGTGTGGGGATTATGTGGGCAAATAGTTTAAGGTACGAAGAATAGTACGTATGTTTGTAATTACCTGTATGTACCTTATTTTAGCTCATAACATCTAGGGATAAAGACACTCTGATTTGCCCTCGTACAACACAATTCGGACACAGTGTATTGTTGAGGCGTCCGTAATACAGTGACATCCTAAAGTTGACCATCTGGGCTCTTTTTTTAACTTGTGGGAAAACTATATTTAAAAAAGGGCCCTGGAAATAAAGATATGATTTATTCTGAATAATGTTTCCCAACGCGTCGGGCGTCAAGGCGTTCAGTAATAATTAACAAATTAATTACTTGAACTTCGCTAATTACCTTTTGAAATATTCGCCTCAGCTGGCACATTCCAATTAGAAATGCATTGCATGTTACCAAACTATATCATAGCAGATGTTAGAATTAAGACGACTAAATTCTGCTCTGCGCTATTTTCCGGCCAGCCTGAAACGAGATCGGACATGAAATGAGGTGTGTGCGCGTGCGTGCGTGTGTGTGTGTATGTGTGTGCTCACTATTTAAATACGCCTCTTTCCGAGAAGCCTCCGCGCTCTTTAGCTGCGGCAGTTCTATTTAAAGCACGATATATTAGTATGTTGTCACGCCTCTATGGAAAGAAAAGACGAAGTAACAATAGAGAGTTTGAGTATTGCGTATACGAGCAAACGCAAGCACGGTGCGTATTTCGTTAGCATTGCGTGTTCCCCACGGGGAGTGTGTGCCCAATCTTCAACTGGAGTTTGGCGACGACGCGCATGCCAGCGTGGAGCACGCGACGCAAACGCACAACACTTCCGTTTGCTTTTGTACGCAATACTGAAACCCGTCTAATTACTCCTGTGTTCCGAGCGACTTACGCCACAGCTTCCACGCCAAAGGGGGTTCTTGGAAGTCCGGAAGGAAAAACCACAGAGCCGTCTCCCGGAGCATCTTCTTTGATGGGTTCCACCAGGGATATTCTGCACAGGTGAAGCCACGATGCACACAAAGTGTGTTGTCCAACTTTGCCTCCTAACCCCTTACATGTTCGACTGACAGGTCCCGCCTAAAATTGCCTTCTAAAGTCTCTTCCGTCCTTCAGCGATCGGCAAATGCCGCTGTCTCATTGGCTGCGGGGCGCCAAGGTGCACCGGGTCTTCTCTGCTTATGATTGGTTCAGCGATGATAGCAGAAACATGACGAACACAATGATGGTGCGCCATCAACTCGTATGGTGAGCTGCGTTTGGACTTAATTAAGGTGAAACGAACCACAGCTGCGATTTCAGTGTGCGGTGACGCATCGCACGATAACTTCACAAAAACATCAATACCCCGTTGCGTTATTACACTGCATCGTGTACTCCTCATCTCTGTATACATGCTCTGTCTAGATAACCGAAAGTTTCTAATCCGCTTTTACGGCGGAGCTGTTAAGGGTTACTTTGCCCTGGATCGTGTCCCCCGCAAAGAAATGTCGACACAAAACTCTGGTTGCCGCCGTCACTCATAGATGGCGGTAGCTGTCTAGAGTGTTGTGTTTGCCGGTTGTCCGCTTGCCGCCGTCGCTCATAGATGGCGCAACCTTTCGAGCCTTTCCACTCTGGCATGCGGACTTGCGGCCGACCATTACTTCATTCCCACCATAGTGCAGCTTCGCTGGTCTTCCTTCTTCACCAAAGTGGAAAGGTTAAAAGATTTTTTTTATCAAACACTACACTAATTATTTTTTTTCTGAAGAACAATAATTGTATAATTTTAGTTAATCCGAAGCAGAGAAGCGCACCCAGAGTCCAAACCGAAGTTCACAACTTTTTCGAACACTCACCGGTGCACAGTCCCGGAGGAATGCCTATGACCATGGCGTATTGTAGCGGAAGCACGAAGCAGAGGTAGGCCACGTAAAAGGCCCACACTTTGGCCAGGTAGCGCCGCCGCAGCAGAAACATGCCGCACAGCCAGAGGGAGGTCAGCAGGGCGAACGCGTCCATGCGTATGCCGATGCTGCTCACCATCGTCACAAAGCACACCTGCGAGGCAGTGGCGCACGCTATTGTCACGCGTTGCCCAACCTCCTGAGGAGATAGGTGGGATAGAGTTGGAGTTGGGCTAACGTGGATGGAACCAGAATAAAAGGTAAAGCTTACAGGGTTTTAGTCGGTTGTTCCGATACTTTTCACGACGACACTCGATTGGGGAGGAGATCGAACAGTCACGCCTCTAGCGGTACGTCGAAGATGACGATTCGAAGGCTGTTCCTCGTGCGAGCAAAGCACTGGTCAAAGCAAGGCACTCGTGCCCAGACCGTGCTAGGCGAGCTTTAATTTCATTGTTATGCTGTGTTAGTAACCACCAGGCTGAAGGGAAAACAGACTCGATAAAGCGGCCCTACAGTTCAATCGCAGCCCAATAACAATACGATGCATGCCAAAAAGCGTCGGTGCAGTATCGGGTATTGTTATCGGTGTCATCGGAATGATCTATACTTAAACTCTGCATTGTCTTTAGCGGGAATAGTTTGGGGACGCTCCCTATTCAACATATTCAGCTCATACGAAAAAAGGAAAAACACCGCACCTCAAACACAGTTATGGTTGACGCATCTGTATCTGTCGTCTCTTCTTTCACGGTATCTACTATGCTAGCACGAGCCAACACGTCCTATAGTCAGCGGTGCCGTCGTGCAGAACTTTTGGTCTTACCTAAAGGAGGCCAACCAGACTGCACAACACGTCAGAGTTCAGCTTGGACTCGTGTTCTCACTGAATGAATACAACTCCCGGCCAAACAGTGGCGCAGTATACACGTGCTCAGTCTATACCCCGTGTTGCCCTTCTTTAAGATATGAACCCAAAATTTGGCACTATGGCCTCACTATCTCAAATGTGTAGCACCAATTCGGCTGTCTTTGAAAAAAAAATGATTTCAGTGTTTTGTAAACATTGTTTTGCTCGCTGTTTAGGGTAGCGTAGCTGACATTAGTCAAGCAGCGACGGAATCTCAACCTCAAGAAGTCCGTCCGAACGCACGGGCGAGCTGATGATACATAAATATGCAACTGAAAAAACCGGAAACGAGTGACAAACACGTACACACAAAACGTGTTTGTTAAGCAATCAGGGACGATACAAAAACCCCATAATAAAAAAGGCAATCGCTTGCCTCAACTCCGAACTTGTAGAAGAAGTAGTTGAGCAGGAACTTGAGGGCTTCTCTGATTCCGTCATCGGCGTTCTTGCGACTTATCGAAGGGAACACAACCCCAGGACGCGGCTCGGGGAGACAGTTTCGTGCGCGATAGAAGCGCTGCCGATAGCCAACTATGGCGTGGACCGAGAACACCACGATGAGAAGGATGTATCCCTGTAAGAGAACAAAAGCCCAGATGCTTTCTAAAGCATACACGGCACAAAATAGCGTGTCGTGTATCCGAGCAGCATCTCTCCCTGCGTGTGTGTGTTTAGATACTTTATGCAAGTTTTGTGGATAAATAAATAACTTACATTTGTTAGTTTTTGGAGAGTTTCGAATAAGGATGTTCATACTCTGTTCTCGGCAGCGACATCACCCATATGATTATCACATCAAGTTGAAATGAAATTTAAAAAAACGACCACTAAAGCAAGGTTCTGACATAATGTAGACTCTTCTCTGTCCAGTAACGTGAATACTTCACGTACTATACATCCCCATAGAGAAATAATAAAACGTCGCCTGGGAGTTTTAGGTGCTTAATGTGCTGTAATCATCTAAACTTACTGCTGCCCCAGTCTTGGTGTTATACTATCTACCTTATAAAAAAAAATAATGAGTGTTTTAAGGTATTTATGTAGACTCTGAGAACTCTTCTATTAAATAATAACGAGGCAAAATTTTAATAAAAATACAGAAAAGGCGTGTTGGCCAAACGTGCTCAAAGGTCAATCACGAAATGCAACAGACAAGGACGGTGTCTGTATATGACTGTTGCGGTTGGTGTTCCCTTATGTCTACTCGACATTTTCTTATGGAGGGTCGACAAGATGATGTTGAACTTCCAAGTACTGGCTCGTGATTCCATGGATGTTGAGCGCGCGTGTGAATCTTCGTCATCCGTAAGTGTGTGAGCACATGGAAGTTGCACAATGAACCATTCCGGAAATACGCAGTGCCTTCCATCGTATTTTCGACGCAATGTATACTGCGGGTGAAGAAGTATCGATTCATAAATAGACGGAGCGGTTCATCTTGTTTTCACATTATGTGATTTCGGAACGCAAAGAAAGCATGACAGCAAAACATTGTTCTCAACTCGCTGCGGCACGAGAGAAAGAATTACACCGTCGCTTTCAGGAGGTACGGCGCGAGCGTGAACGAGTCTGTGCAATGTGGGGTCGACGAGATGCTCTGTGGGATTTTCCAGAAAGGTCTAATTGCTCACCTTACAGTACACGTAGCAGAGCGCGTTGAAAGCTACAGAATACACAGAGTACAGAATGACGGAATGTATTTTGCTCACCTTGCTGTAGAAAGATAGGTCGGTGACCTTCTGGAAGCCAATCCAGACCCGGCCGTCAATGGTAGAATTAAACGGCGCCGGGAACACCGTCACGTTGCTGTCGATTCCGTACACGCTCTGAGAAAGAAAAACAAACCCTTACGGAATAAATAATACACCATCCTTGTAAACGCAAATATTACTAAATTATAATAAGATTTAGAGTCACTGTAGCATCAGAGGAAGCACACGGCATGGCTCATTCTGTTTACGCTTCTTGCTTCGTGATTGGTTCTTCGACCTTCTTATCAGCTGATGTCGCAATCTGATTGGCTGGGGAGCAGTAATGAGAAGCACGGACACCCCACGCCGCGTGCTTCTTATCCTGTGCAGGGACTATAATTTGATTGGCGACTACCTCGTGAACGTTGAGGCTTCCGTTCCGGCCTCCGGAACAAAACGTAAAAATGAGATTTACCAGTGAAGTTTTTTCGGGTGATAAATCGGTCTAAATTGTTGAAGTGTTTAGCAAAGTATAAATATACGTTTGGCAAACGCAGTTGGTGGGATTCGTATAGCTTCTGCGCTGCGTTTTAAAAACCGGTTTTCTTGACTTAGATTAAAATGCTACCAACTTATAATCGACTGAAAAAAAGAGTAAGATGCGTTATACCAAGAAAATGTTTTTTCTTTTCAAGTCTGAGTCAGTGGACAAGGAGAAAAACGTTGGCGATTTATTTTCGTGTTTTGAATATGAACTGAGTTGACTGCCAAGGGGCACTTACAGACTCTGCCGCACACAGACTACACACACTTATTCTCCACCGCCATTCAAATTCTGGCAAAAGTGCCAAATTACATTATCACGTGACGTCGATATTTCTCCGCTAAAATCTATCGCCACCCCTACAAAACCCTCCTCATCCCCTTCCCCAACTCAGAGTAGCCATCCGAGGCAGGCCGCCTTGGTTAACCTCTCTTTTTCTCCTCCTGCCCTTATCTTCTTCTTCTCCCTACAAAAACGCACGTTCCAAAAATGTCTTCGTAAAAATGTAGAGCCCTTCCACCTCACGTGAAGATAGAGGACCAGCAAGCTGTTATCTTTACGACGTCTATGACGCCCTCAAGGACGACTTCTAGAACGACCTCGAGGACGACTTCTAGGACAACGCCTATAGAAATTCAGCCTTTCCACTCAGGTGAAAACCAGAGTTGAAAGGCTGGAAAGGTTACCACCATCTATGAGCGACGGTGGCAACCAGACAACCGGCAACTTGTCTGGTTGCCGCCGTCACTTCTAGATGGCGGTAGCTGTCTGGAGGTTTCTGTCGACATTTTTCTGTCCGCGGACACGATACTGGGGAAACTAGCCGTTAACAGCTCCGCTGTAAAAGGGCAAACAACCGAGACAAAATAATAAAATAGACACACCGAGCTTATCGCATATGCTCTTGGCGAGATAATAATAGTGTGAGGCCCGAACAAACTGACCGAACAGTTGGTGTGCCAGCCGTGTACGTCGACGAAGCTGAGCTGGTAGACCATCTTGGCGAGGAACACTATCGATGTCCATACAGAGCAGCAGTGAATGAGGAAGGGCTGGAGCCATCGAAAAGGGAGTGCCACGACCACCACCAGCACAAAGATGACGTGCACTGCGGACACCTGCAAAGGAAAACCCTGCTAGATATATAAAAGTTACTAGATTGACCCCACTGAGAGCGTCGGCACTCCGTTCCACGATTTTCTCGTGGGAGCAGGCATGTTGGTGCCTCTACTCCGCTTTACAATAGCGGGTATTAACAAACGCACAGAGACGACGAGTACCAGCGCAAGTTCGTCCGCTTCTTCTGCAGAGGGTTGGTGTGACGTCAGGACGCCAAGCTCCGATTGGCTCGGATTGGCTTTGATTGCAGGATAGTGGGTAGACCTCCTCAAGGAAGCTTCCTTTTAGGTCTACCCACACTAAGCTTCAATCAGGCCCACTCGGAGCTCGGCAGTTCTGAGGTCACCACAAAACCCAGCAAAAAAAGCAGACGAAATTGCGCTTAATTGGCTCCGTCGGATCGTATAGCGTTGGCTGCTGTCGGACTTGGTGGGAAACGGACAGGCGATCGTTATAATTCGAAAAGGCGGCTCCCCGAGCCTTGGGTATAGATATGACATCAGGAAGCTCAGGCGATAGAAGTGATGCTCTGTCCCGGGGACTGTTTTCACATTTCTGGAGGACGAAATCCCGTTTCCTGCGATCTCAGACAAAGCTCCGAATAACTGGCAACAATCATTTTCAGCACCAATTAGATGGCTGAAATGTCCTTACTGCTAAGTGTATCTTATTTAGTGGTTCTATGGTGTTATCCGCTTTTGTCGTGCCAAACGTGCACAGTCTAGAAAAAAGGATACAATGAAACTTTTTCTTTTAGTGTTTGCTCTTAAGGGCATCTGGTTGACTCTCAATAAACCCTTTGGGAAATTGTGAAATGATGCATTGATTATCCGCAGCCACCATTAGTTGGTCTCAGCGCTTCTGGCGTGAAGGCCGTGATTGGTTCCGAGTTCGCGCCGAGCACTGACGCAGCATTCGTGTGGAATGCGCATCGATCTGAGTTCATTCCGAATGCTGAGGAAGCGGTCGTGTACAATGCGTACTCACACTGCATGACCAACTAATGGCGACCGCATATGATCTATGCGTCGTTTCGAAATTTCGAAAGGGGTCTCTAATGTACTATGTGAAATCCACTTATAACGATACCACATATAAAGATGTACCGCCTTTAACGATCAGTTCATAGAGGACCATAAGTTTTTGCCTAAGCAATAAACTCCAGGTAAAACGATAATCTGTTATAACGATCGCATTTTCGCATTGTCTCATTATCGTCAAAAGTGGACTGCACTGTACCATTATAAAAATGCGCGAGTATATAGGTGCATACATATGCCGTTTTGGCTAGTGCTTCATCAAAGACGAAGGTCGGTAACACAAGCAGCCTGCTTAGTAGCAACTCACGTCAGAAATTGCGACCCCAAAGACGGTCAGGAGTACGACCTTGGCCATGTGGATCTCCAGCAAACGCCATACAACTTTCCTGCACTTGTACAGCTCGCGGACCAACAGCCAAAAAATGGATATCCATGAGCTCGTGCGCCCTTTTCCGCGACCTTGCAAAAACATGCGAATACACAAATGTTAATCGGACTATCGAAATCGGACAGCTTTAATACGCAGACGGAACATTCAACCTGCCCAGTGTCCGGTGCATGACTTGCTACTTTTGTTACGATTAGAATGAATAAGCTTTATTCAATTCGGCGAGAAACTGAAAAAGGAGATCAGAGAGCGCAGGGACGTGAGAACCAAAGGCAGCTAGGTTTCGGCATCCCCCCACTATCCTTCCAATCAGAGCCATCACCTCCTAGAGAGCTTTGAAGCCTGCGCGTCACGTGACAGGGCGTCAAGCCCGGGAAGCCTGCATGGGCGCTTCTTGGATGCAAGTGCCGCGTCAGCGTTCGCGTGGCACCGTGATAGGAAACGAGCCCCACGCGAACGATGACGCGGTACTCGCATCAATCAGCGCCCGTGCAGGCCTCTTGGACATGACGTCATCTCACGTGACGTGCAGGCTTGAAAGCTGTCTAGGAGGCGCTGTCAGAGCTCGGCGCTTTGACGACCCCGCGGGCACTCATCTCGTCGTCTCTC
>JAZHYW010013374.1:0-72619 GCA_037355805.1 Ixodes ricinus
ATATTCAGTCTTTTCAATGCTTCTACACCGGGGACAACTTTCTCAGACAGTTCAGCAACAACGAAAACAGCTTTGAGTGCCTCAATGATGTGTACATGTAAAATAGTTCATAACGATTTTTGCACTTTCAGTAAATACCGCTAAGAGGTAATCCCTGACGTTGATAGCTGGCAAACACCCAACAGTTTTCCCCTCTGGCTCAACGGCAGACGCAGAAAAAATAAAGGAAAGAAACAGCTTTCCGTCCTCAACTCACTATGAGAACAGGCGGCGATGTGATCTGACGCTAATTGTATACCGCCAGTGTTCATCATAGTCGTGCGCTGGTTTGCAAAGAATAAAGCACCGGTTGAGATCTAGGCTTTATTAGAGTTCGGCTATTCTCATCTTTGATTGAACACGAGCCAACACGAATCTTCGGCGATGCTGATTGCCAAGAACCCGAGCACTCGGCTTAGGCTCATGACAACCGAGTACGTCACGGTGTCGCATGACTCGTGGTGAAAAGTCGTGATGGCTAATGCCCCTGAATAAAAAGGCAGCGACATCTTCTCCCTCCTCCTCTCACGCAAACACATTTTATTTTTACGTGTTGCTTTTTTAAACCCGCGCGTCGACGGTAGCGCCGCCTGGTTTGGCCCAAGATAGCAGGCGTCATTCTTCAAAGGATGTCGCTACTTTTCTGTGTAAATGGGCTTTAGCGGTGGCATGTGACGTCACGGTGTCAACAACGTTAATACATCTATATTCCGTTACGGTAATTCAAGAAGGTAGGGCGAGGGAGAGGAAGGCCGGGGAGGAAGAAGAAGCAGACGAAGCGTTAGAGAAGCGAGGGGGAAATTGACGTTTTGAATTTAACTCGGACTTGGACGCGGTGAGTAATGCGACCACGCCACGGGGGCCACGGACGTGACACATTTGACAGCATGTCTTGAAAACCATGACGTCACGTGACCACGTGACACAGGATTAATCGTAGTGCCAATAACAAAAGCGCCACGAAAACCCACAATTTCTTATACATTGCAATTCGGTTTATGACAACTTGATCACTGCATACAGAAATGCAGCTGCCAATTTTTACTTCTCAAACACCATTTTGTAATAAAAAATTACTGTGAACCGTTTTGAACCGGTTACCGTTATATTTTTTTCCGGTTCAGTTCCGGTTCAGTTCCAAGATGGCGGCGAAGATTTCGTGTTCGGTTCAGTTCCGGTTCGGCTAAAAATAACGGTTCTGTTCCGGTTTTCGGTCTGGTTTTGAATCTGGTTCACACCTGAGTGTCACTCCAAAATGATGGCAATAACGATGGGTAAGTAATGGGCACGCAAAATATTACAGTGCATACGCATTTTTTCAAAATTAACTTCGTCGTCTTTATTAGAAACACTTTACCACACATTGTTGCGCTAAGTCACGAGCTTTAATCCAAATTTAAATCCACTCGAGCATTACGAACAGCAATTGTGCCGTGATAATGTCCGCACGCCGGTAATGATGCTCATCTATATTCTGTTTACTTTTTGATGTACCGCAGGAAAGGGTTGCCAGCACGAGCTCCTTTTTGCTCTAGGGAACATCTCGGCGGCACAAGCTCTCGTGCGTTAAGAGTTGCTCCCAACGCTATGAGCTCGCGCTCTTAGCCTTGTCTGCGGTACAACATAAGGTGAAACAAAGTATAGGTCGAAACGAGTAGAAGTAGGGATTGAACCCAGATTCGTTCCCAGAGTCTGAGCTGGCTCCGCGTGCTCCAAGCTGGTGTGCGCGAGCCCACTCGGCCACTCGCCACTCGCCACAGCGAACATCATGGAGTGTGGAGTGGACGAGCTGGAGGGCGATATCCGTGTTGTTGGACAGTGGAAGCGCGTGGTTGGGGCACGTTTCTCCGTGAGAGCCCAACGCCTTTCAGATGAGAGGCAGCTGGACCTGATGCCAACGTCAGGCAAGATTTTCGCGACATCGATCAGCAGCTGCAGGCCAATGCCTTCACCATAGCCGCTCTTACCAGGCCGACAACCTACCCGTGATCAGTCGAGAACGGTGGATCTTTCCAGAGGAACGAACGGTGGTTCGAAGACACCTCGCCCCATTTGGGCGAGTTCACACTGCGGCAAGCCTCCGCGCGTCTCTCCTGCCGCCTTCAGATTCCCGGTGGAGTCTTGCAGGCGCCTCCTGGCCGTCGCCGGCCGTCGCGCATGGGGCCAAGGCTGGAAAACGATTAGCTGTTTGTTTTCTACAACGCACTACTTTCCCTGCCAACAAAAGAGTGCCCATCTAATATTACTCCTATCAAAATAATACTAATTTTACGCAGCGTTAACTTCTTCTATTATTTTTACTCCTTGAACACTGCTATCGAGATTACACACTCGGTCTAATGTAGCAGAGGTAGTGTGTGCCTCCCGAACTAACTTCAATGGAAGTGTGTTCTTTCGGAAGGGTTGGGGATTGAGCTAGGATCACTGGCTCCTCCAGCGAGCTTTCTCTCCACTTACTCCTATCTGGTGGGCGCTAGCCCACTCGGCCACCGATACCCCTTAATAAAGACACGTTAAAAAAATTAGACGTTTACAATTCTCTGTAATGCCGAATTGAAGCGCAGCTCTTGGGAGGAGGGAGGAAGGTACGAAGGGAGGGTGCCATTGCTCTTCCTCAATACCCTCCCATCCTCCTCTCCTGTTCCATCCCACTTAGCGTAAACATTTTGCTAAATTTCCCGCTAAATTTAGCCGGGACATTTTCCCGCTGAATTGACGTGTGACGTCACATGACACGTCATCTGAAATTTTGGTAAAAAATGTCACGTGACGTCACATAAATGTTTCTCTAAATTTAGCGGAAAAATTTTTCGCCAAACTTAGCAAAATCCTTTTACCGCAAAATTTAGCGGGAAATTCTACTCCTCGTGACGTCACACGTGACGTCACGTGTGACGTCATTTTGGGAAACATCCGTTCATGCAACGCGCGGTTACGCCGACGCCAAGCCAACCTGGTAGAAACGGGTGCCTATACTTCGTTTCGCCTGTCCAGACGCAGCCGTTGCTACGAGATTATATGACGAATCAGACAGCCTCAAAAGGGCACAATCATGGTGTTACCAAAATAATGTTTGTTTAGGTGCTATCGCTGAACCAATCATAAACAGAACAGTTTCCAGGATTTGCACTTTTGACGCTGCTTGATTGGTCCCGTTCCGTCGTAGCATCCGCTGCGTCTGGACCGGAAGGTGAAACGGAAGTATAGGAGCTGTGCTCTGAAAACAACGTTACATTAATGAACGATTTTTACGCCAATTGGATCGATTTTGCTCGATCCATCGCAAGCCAAGATAAAGAACGAAGCATATCCAACTTTTGGCGGTCCGCTTCGTTCCACGGAAGTCCACGAGAAGGCCCCGACACTGCCTAATCAGATCTAATTATCGTGTTGTCTCGAATAGTTACATGTTGAACACAAAAGCAGGCACTATCATTCTCTGCTAATCCAGGAATGTAGCCATGAATGACCGACTTTGTCGTCGCAACTTTCATCAAATCACCGCCTCGCTGATCTTGATTCAGATCCCAGCCTAAATCCAAGTCCACCCCACTATTTTTTTGCAATGCCACTCTTCTACATGCCGTCTCTCTTTTACGAATTTATTTTTTCTTTATAAAATACAACTTACGCCACGCTTTCGGTTTCTGTGCGGTTATGTTTTACTGTTGAAACACTCCTAATTGATGCCACGCACTCGATCGAGCGAAGTGAGGTTCGTCAAAACTCACTCCGAGCCAAGTGTGTTCCTCAGGAAGGAGCCGTGTGGCACACTACAGAAATGACGCTAGCGGGCGAAGCGCACTCGCTTGGAGTGACACTACAAACTTAGCCCGTCTGACAGGGGTATAAATGTTTCTACGCTAATGGTGGTTAAAATATAGTATCTATTAGTACACCAGACGCACATGCGCACGTACAAAAGTTACGGTGCTCTTCGCTGTATACTTCTTTTTGCTTTGTTTTTATGGTGTCGAGAAATTATCGCCCTCTGTAAGGGCGCTTACTTAAGTAAAATCGCTTGTTGAATTTCACCCAATAGACATATTGCATATATTACCCAAGCATCAAGGAGAATGCAGGGATTGGTGTTCCACGCGCCGCACGTGCTGGCGTCAGCAGTATTAAGCTTTCTAAAGCAAATACCTAAAACAAATCGCATCTTGCACGCGCGTTCTGTCGGCGCTTTATTTTGGTTATTTACTTCGAATCTTTTATACTGGGAAGCCGTGCGCGTGTGGCGCGTGGGACTACCAATCCCGCATTTTCCTTGAATAGCGTGAGTAATAACAGCAAATGGTCCTGATACTTGTGTGCCTTCATGTGCGCTTTGCTTAGGGTGGAGTCATCCGGCCATTTTGTCCCACACTTTTATTTTCTTTTTTGTTCAGAAGCGCGTGAAAGAGCGTGTCCCTGCACGCGTCTGTAGCACTGACTGTGCTATGGCGACATTTTGTTTTTCGTCGATTTCTTTGTATTTTCTCCATGAGCGCGTGCTGTCGGCATCGGGTACTACAAAGGGTGGCATCACCCTAAACAGAAGGACATTGAGGCACCCTAGTCTATTCTATTATCATAAGCTGCCTGGGGCGTGCAAAAACCTGAGAATTGCAAGGATTCACATGACACCCTCAAATGTGGAGCGCACAGAAGCCTGGCAAATCTCGTTAGGGTGTATTCACACGACGGAGATTTCTTCCGCTGTAGAAGGCAAACGTCATCGCACTTCCCGAGGTCACGTGCGCGCACATCACGGTTGCTTATACTCCGTTCCTCCCTTAAGCCGAGACTACTGCCAAACTTGTCAATATCAGCTTGAACTTTTGATTAATACTCGAACACGAAGAAATAAAGCGACACGAGAGGACAAACAGCTAACTTGCTCTACAACGATGTTTTACTGTAAACTTCTTCATGGCGCGTTTGCTTTTTTTATTCATAGGCCCAAGTAGAGCACACAATAAAATTACCACACAAACAAATCTATTACGCAACTAATAACGATTACTACTGACTGCGCCAGAGACATGGGCTTTCTGTGTAAATACGGCGCCGTCATCGACGAAGAGAACAGACTGACGCTGCAGACACCTGGTTCCGCCTCCAGAGAAACCCCAAACAACGTCTGTGGCGGTCCGAGTCGGTGCGCCTACCACGTAAACCTGCCTCCGCGATCAAGTGTTGTTGCACCCGTCGTGACAGATGCAGCTACCTGCAGCGTAGTTGTTCTGGAAGGCAACGTTCAGTTGCTCCTGGGGAGAGGAATAGGCGTCGCAAGGGGGGTAACTGAACTTCAGAATAGACGCACTCGTGGTACTCGTGACGAACTTCCAGAGCAAGAAACGCAACAACCTTACGAAAGTTGCCACTGTGGGCCACGTCGCGTGGAACTCCGGGACTCTGCTGAAATCGCCGCGATTGCTGAAGTATCCTCGCCACGTCAAGAAGACAGTACGCCATCAGCGCAGCTCGACATTGGCCCCAATGAAAGCTTCCAGGCGCGAAACGACGGCAGCTGATTTCCCTTTCACCGAATACAGAGACTGCCTACAGACGTTGTCTAAGGTGCGCCAAACCGCCGCTGGGCGAAGTACCGCATGGTTACCAAGGACGATCGCTCTCCCTGCGCATTGATCACCGTGCAGAGTCTCCGTAAAAGAAAGCGGGAGGTTATCCAGGGTAAGTTCAAGAAGTGCTGGACGACGACATAATCCAGCCTTCAAGCAGTCCGTGGGCCTCTCCAGTCGTACTGGTTAAGAAGGTGGACGGAACGCTTAGGTTCTGCATGCAGACCAGCGGCAGCGCAACACGCCATACCGGCTACGCCACTCTCGATATGTTTCATCGATGGATTTTAAGAGCGGCTACTGGCGAGATCGGGGTCGACGAACGGGACCAAGAGAAGGCAGCCTTTGTCACGCCGGGTGGTTTGTACGAGTTCAAGGTGATGCCCTTCGGACTATACATGACGCCAGCAACTTTCCAGCGTGTCATGGACACCGTACCGGCAGGAGTGAAGTGGCAGAGCTGTCTCGGCCGCACCTTGATGACGTCGCATGTGCTTTCAAGCGACTTCGACGGGCACTTGCGACAACTACGAGCTGTTCTCCAAGCCTTACAGACCGCCGGAATCACCCCCAGACCGTCAAAGTTTTGGTTTGTCTATGACGAACTGAAGCTAGACCATGTGGTTAGCATGCGAAAGGCGTCCACCCAGACCCCGAGAAGACTTGCGCCGTCGTGGCATTTCCAGCGCCGAAAGACAAGAAGGCCGTGCGAAGATTCCTTGGACCCGGTGCCTCACGAGGGGCGATTCGCCAAAGTTCGTGCTATTGTCACAAAGGAATAGAGATTCAGCAATCAAAGTCGAGTAGGAGTTGAGACTTTCTCTACATGTTAGCTATCAAAAAGTTACCCACTTTTTTCCAGCTATGGACCACATGCCGGAGGCCATTGTTTATAGAACTCCCGGTTTTGAGTGTTCAGGAATTGCTCCACGTCGGCAATCTCCTTGGTCGTCGTCATTGAAATGCTTTCCTCTTATTTGGCCACACTGGAAACGTCTGCGCCATTTGGCCAAAGTGTCATAAACTGGGAGTTATCCCCGAACAACGCTCCCAGATTGGAATGAATATCCTTGGCGTTGCTTCTCTTCAAATGGAAAAACGCAGTCACTGCATGTGCTTGGCACCGACGGGCGGTGCCATTTTTGTTTCGACAACGTAGCGGCTTTAAGCGCTACTATAGCTATGCGATGTTTAACTGTAGCGGAAACTAGAGGAACGCGCGCTCATGTTGATGCCCATGTTTTTGTTTCGTTTTTTTTTTCAATTTTTTGTGCCGATAATACGAACTTTATGAACGCCCTCGTACTATCGACATTTCGTTAGGGATTTCACAAGGGATTTCGCAGACCGCTCACGAGCCTCACGAAGGACGCCAGAGAAGTTCGAATGGGCCGAGGAGCAGCAGCAGGTCATTCGACAAGCTGAAGCGACGACTCCAGACTCCTCCTGTTATCGGACACTTCGATCAGGATAGAGGAACCGAGATTCACACCGACGCAAGTAACGCAAGACTTGGCGCGGTTCTGGTTCAACTGCAAGAAGGCACCGAGCGAGTCATCGCACCACGCAAGTCGGACGCTGTCCAAGGCGGAAAGAAATTACTGCACGACCGAAAAAGAATGTCTTGCGGTCGTATGGGCAATACCGAAGTTTCTGCCGTGCCCTGTGCGGGAGCCCGTTGCGCGTTGTCACGGACCACCACTCGCTTTTCTGGCTTGCGAACCTCATGGACCCTTTAGGACGCCTCGCTCGATGGAGTCTCCGACTGCAGGAGTTCAACATGACTGTTGTCCACAAGTCAGGCCTCAAGCTACAGCGACGCCGACCGCTTGTCCAGAGCAACCGTTGAGACACTTCCGGGCAACAGCGACGACGATGACGACGAGTGCTTCCTAGGCGCAGTGAACACCGACGACATGGCACGATGCCAAAGAGACGATCCTAGAGCTGCGCGCGCTGATCGAGCACCTCGAAGGAGGAGGGGTTACAATCCCCCGTGCCTTCTCGAGCGCCCTGCCGACATTCGCCATTCTAACAAGGAGCATGAACAACTGGCCATGGCTGCTGGTAATCCCTACCGTCCTTCGAGAGAGATCTTCCAAGTCTGCCACGACGACCCGACGTCCGGACACCTTGGTTACAGCTGTACGCTGGCCCGAATTCGTGAGAGGTATTACTGGCCCAAGCTCTCGAAGGTCTTTCACCTCTACACACGATCGTGCCACGAGTGCCAGCGACGCAAGAACCCGCCGGCGAAGCCGGCGCAGGTCTCCTGCACCCAATTCCTCCCCGACCGCGCCGTTCCAGCAGATCGGAATGGATATGCTTGACCACTTATCCGCCATCAACGTCGGGAAACCGCTGGATAATCGTCGCCACAGATTATCTTACGCGGTAGCCGAAACGGTTCCTTCAAGAACTGCTCTGGAAGTCGCCCAGTTTTTCATCGAGTCCATCGTCCTCCGCCACGGCGCTCTTGAAGTTCTGATTACAGATCGCGGGTCATCGTTCATGGCACAGCTGATGCAAGAGATCCTCCGTCTCAGCCACACCAACCACCGGCGAACCACAGGGTACCATCCTCAGACTAATGGGCTGACAGAACGCCTAAACAGGACCATCGCCGACATGATGTCGATGTACGTCGACGTGGAACGCAAGAAGTGGGACGAGGTTCTGCCGTATGTCACATTCGCCTACAACACAGCGGTTAAGGAGACCACTGGTGTTGCACCATTCCAGCTGGTGCATGGTCGCAAGGTGACCACGATGTTTGACGCCATGCTACCTCGCGAGCCAGCGGGCGACAGAAGTGACGACGCCCAGTGGTTGCTGCAACGAGCAGAAGTCCGCCAGCTCGCCCGAGTCCGGATCTAAGACCATCAACGTGTCGACGCTGGCCGCTACAACCTTCGTTTTCTGGACGTTCACTTCCAAACCAGAAACCGGGTGTGAGTGTGGACACCTATACGACGTCGTGGCTTCAGCGAGAGCTTTTAAGGCGTTACTTGGGACCAAAGTTCTTCGTCGCCATGGAGATCTCAACTACGAAGTGGTGCCCGACCGAAAGCACGCATCATTGCAACGCCGACCGCGACCGAGGTGGTTCACGTCGTTCGACTCAAGCGATTCTACGCTGGATGGGACTGTGGACCTTATATTTTCCAAATGACCCATTAGTTCACCGTTCTCTTTTACTTTACTTTGTTTGTTGCATCGGGTCGATGCACTTCTTAGAGGGGAGTAATGCCGCGCGCGCAGCTGGCCGTGAAGGCAGCGCGCCCGCAGTGACAACGGTCTACCGTGCTTAGCCTCCCACGCGAAAAGCCGAGGTTCGATGCCTGGCCGCGGATATACCATTTTGTTGTTTCTGTAATGTCCCGTTCTGGTAAATTCAAGAACTACTGTTGCTTATTCGAGGTTAGAATGTTCTACGCGCCGAAGCGTCTACGCCGATTGTTCCAGAAGCCCACGCGTCTACATGTATAAGGAGTTCCGCTTGGCGAGCTGGAGTCAGTCTTGCCCGCAGCGTTCGATCACCCGCGACGCCTGTGACGCTAGCCTTTGTCTATTTTTGTTTTGGGCACAAGTTCGCCTCATTAAACGTTTTGTTACCAAACAACAACTCGCCTCCTCGCTTGATCGGTCCGAAAACCACGTGACAACATGACCTTCGCGCCATCCGTGCTGATTGGCTGCGGCCCTCCGAAAATCGCACAGCCGTGCGGCGATATCTATACTCCGTTTCACCTTCAGTCCGAGCGCAGCGGACGCTAGGAACCATCGCAGCCAATCCAGAGTTGAGAGAGTGTCATGCGACCTTGAGCTCCCTGTGTCGCTCCGCCCAACCGGCAGGTCACGTGATTTTCTCCCGGCGCTGGATCGGCTGGGATAGTTCGTGGCGTCCACTGCGCTCGGACTGAAGGTGGAACGAAGTATAGCAAGTTGGACGCACGCCGTCGCCGGACGGAGGCCCCGTCCGACGCTCCGCTGCGACGAAAACCCTCGCCCTCGAGACGTCGTTCCGGCGGTTCGCACGCCGAATCGGACAGTTTGGACGCGCATGTGTTTCGCGCTTTAGCTGGTGATGTGCTCTTCGCATTCTCTAGGCTGATGGTGCAGTGGACGCTACGTGCTCATTGCTCCGCTCACGCATCTACATTTCGCCACGTAACCACACTCTCGTTTACACCCACGCGCAGAGAAGGGGTCAAGGAATGAAAGGAAAGGTGGTTAATTGGCCTCGATGAGCTCGTAGCCCCCACTGCACTGTCAACTTACGGGATGAACTATGTAGAGAACCGTGGCAATGATGTCGCGCGATGACGTGGCGCTGCGAATCTATCTTTTCTGGAGTTCTTGAGCGGTGGCCTTCCAGTGATGTATGTCTTCACAGAGAGCTTTCTCTCCTTCGCCTTTTGAGCCTGCATTTGTGCGTCTGGCGTGTTTCCTCGTACAAGTTACTAAATTACAAAAAGCGCTAAAGCAAGGACAGACGAAGTGGACAGGACAGGCGCTAACTCACAACGGACTGTTTTATATGCTACGATAAAGAAGAAGGTGAAGGAAGTGGCTGGTGTTGAAAAAGAAGAAATAATTCTATTTCTAGCCGGGACGTTTTAGGGCACAGGAGTAAGGCAAAATTGAAAAAAAAATTCGATTTTAGTTTTTTTTGCAAGTTAACAAGTTTAGTTCTTTCTGCACATTTTCCATTGTCACAGTGTTCTTAGAAAGTTATATTTCGGGCTGAAAATCACTTCTTCCGAAAGCAAGTAGCAGGTGACCACGCCTCCTTTTGGGATACGCTCCCTGTTTATCAATAAATTTTCCCACAAAACAAAGTCAACACCAGACCTAAAAGCTTGTCCAGTAACAGATAATCTTTAAAAAAAATATCTGACAACTATTGCATAGCTTTTTTCAACCAAGACAATCCCGAGACGCTGTGCACGTTTTTTCCAGGTGTGTACTATGTGTACTTTCAAGTGTTTGTGTTTTTGTAACGACAAAATGGCGGCATTGGATGCTGTTCTTTCATTCAATGGTGGTAGCAATGCACAAGCCAATGTATTGAAGTCCTGTGGATGGAACCCTGTGTGGAACACCATCAAGTGGCTGAGGGAAGTTGACGGCACTCGAATATACTTTACGGACCAAGCGACACGGCAGGTCACAAAAGAGGCCCGGCAAGCAAGGCGATAAGCCGAAAAGCGAAGACATGACTTTAGCAATGCCTTCCAAGCTGGCGTCTATCGAAAAAATGACTGTAAGGCTGTTGGTGCCAATAGAAATTTGTGATTCACCAGTTTTTTTACTTTAAACTCAATTATCTCAAAACAGTGTTTTTTAGTACATAGGTACCATTTTTTCCTTAACCTGACATTATAGAGGTTTGATTTTTATTCCTACCACCTACATGGGTGTTCAAAAATACTGAACTAGAATTAAAAATATGCACGTAGCAGTTTTTGAGTTATAATTTTTTTAATACATGAAAAGAACTAAAATTTCAGTACTAGAATAAAAAAATTGAGAAAAAACCATTTTTAACTTGGTTCAAATAATCCTAGTTCAGTAGAGAAAACACAAAATTTCGAACAAAATGATATATACATGACAGGAATACTCCTAATAGTCACCGAGAAAAATGTTCCTCAACATGGCCTGAAATGCATGGGGAGCATAGGACTTACCACACTGTTGCCCTTAAGGAAAAAGGTTGTTAGACTAAAAGACTAAAGGACTAAAGACTAAAGCGCCTGTCCTGTGCACTTCTTCGTCTGTCCTTGTCTTTGCGCTATTGGTAATTTAGTATAACCAACTAGCCTGCCAGAATATTTTGACTTCGTACGAGGCTTGGCTCCCAGATGGCCCTCCTATATTTCCCCTGATGCTTCTTCCACGAGATTTCACAATGCAAAATATTGTTTCTACTTTTTCTTGAAGCTTGCAAACGACCGTTTTTATTTTGGAACAAAAATTATTTCAAAAGTAATGAGTCAGTTTCTAGAAATTACTGCCTGAAAGTGATTAATCGCATTACTAAATTAGCAGCCTATAAAAGTAATTATTCACATTACTCATTACCACCCAAAGTAATTTAATTACAGTAATGATATTACTGCCATGTCTGGGCAGAGTCTAGAAGTACGCGTGACCTTAGTGGCCCCTCTAGCCAGACCCACCCTCTTTCGTTCCAGGGCCCGAGGGTGGAACGAATGCCAACACTGAAGACGGCGTCTGTCGTGTGCCTCTGGACGAAGCTGGTCTGCTGTGGGACGGCATCTGCCTGACGTTTCTGCTGGTGCAGAAGCGCCTATTCACTTCCTACTATTTCCACCATCTGATAATTGAAATCCTGGCGCAGCAGCAGCTGGCTTCTAGGGGCGCTGAGCTCATCCATGAAATGCAGATCAAGGGCGTCCAAGTAAGCCAGGCAGGAATGCCACCTTCTGGACTATACTCCTTCGAAGTATGGAGTATTCGCATCAATCAGACTCCGAAACCACATGTTGGCACGATGATACACTGCGTCGACGTGGACAATGAGTCGGTGCAGAATAGCCTTACGCTTTAATTATATGCCAGCGTGACACGTAGGTCATCTTCACGTTTCGCGGCCCCTTATCGGTTTGCTGCGGTCATACAAAAGACAGAAATGAAATCGAAGTTTGCGGTGAGCGGTAACACGACATTATGCGGGCATTTATAATCTACCTTTTATACCTGTTAAACGGAAACGTGGGGACGTGGAGGAACAACACATAACGAGCGTTTTGTCGTAGATAGGTTTAGTACGCCTTTTAAAGTGTTTTTCTAATACTGCGGCTTAGCTAATTTCTTGGACACTTTGATTTAGTCTTGCCAAGGTTTAATTTTTTTTAAGGTAAGAAGAGAGCGGGAGATATAGTGAAATAACTGACGATGTCATCCAGGAGCAACGTGCCGCCGACAAAGAGATCATGGAGAAGATAAAGCGCAAGATGGACAAGATCCGTGCCGCCCAACAGAAAGTGCGGGGCCATGAGTATGGCGAGCCGCAGACCCACTTCCAGGGTAAGACTCCAAGTCGGATGGTAGTTTCTATTTTCTTTTTCTCTGTCACGTTTCACTGCTGTCCTGCAGGGATGGTAAGGCCTGTCAAGAACACCACTGCTTGGCAGGAATATTTGAACTGGAATGAACGTTCTTTGATAGAATGACCCCGTACAAGGGGCTGTTACCTGTTTTTGCATGCAAAAATAAGAGCACACCTTGTTCGAAACCTTTCCAGGAGTCTTTCTTGGGGCCCTAATCTACATGGCGGACCAAGTGGCATCTAAAGTCACTGGATCCTGGGAAAGTAACGCCAAGCTCCCCGTGTGGTCGCCATCTTGGTCCGTGAAATGAGCAATTTCTCCTTGACCCCTCCGTTCTTGGTGAGCCGATCTAGATTCGCTGGTGACGGGTAGTTTTATGGAGTCGTTTTTTGTATACCGAGATTCTGCTAACCACACACCGGCGAAACAAGCGTACACCTTCGTACCACCACCAGATGCTGTGTCGGTGCTTGGAGGCAGTAAAAAATAAGTTTACTGTGTTGAAATACGCAAGAAGAACAATATAATTGTAAGAGATCCATGGAGATGGGCATGATTATTAAGTTGATTGCATACAGAGTGCCAAAGATTCTTATATTTGCGAGGAACGCTTCCAGTACGATGATGCTCCATGGTGATCGTGGCGCGACTGGTTTAGAACGACCCTCTGGAAGCTTCGAAGATTTAAATGGACCAAGATGGCGATTTCCATGGCAACGTAGACCAATTAGCCAATCGCCTTGCGAGGTTTGGATCGTCTGTATGTTAGTATCCGTTTGTGTCCGTCTAGCAGGTAGGGAAGGCAATGGCGCTACTTTCCCAGGATCCAGTGACCTTAGTGGCATCAAGGGACCGGGACATTGGGCCGCCTGCTGCGATTGGTCAGCGCCGCTCGGCTGACCAATCGCAGCAGGTGGCGATGTACCGGTCTCTTGGTCCCACTTGGTGCCGTCGTAAGATGTGGCAACCGCGACTTTCTTTTAACTGGCCTTGCTCATTATTTACTCGGTGCGGTCAATAGATTTACATAATTAATGTTTTCCCCGTGTAAACTTCTGCGCGCGTCTTTCGGGTAGTCAACTTCTTTCGAGGTAACGTGGCGCATGAATCGCAGCCCTTCGGTCTGGTGACTACTACTTCTTCGAGGACTTCGACGACATGGACATCGACCTCGAAGTGGAAACAAAAAACAAAAGACCGACGAGGAAGACGCTGACGTCAAATTTCGTGGCCTCAATGCGGTGAGCTATAATATGACTCTACTTGTGCGTCAATTGCCGGGACGTTTGCAATGTTAAGCAGACCAAACAAAGTCAGCGACTGGGCGTATCGAGTTTAAAAGTTCCTACACTACGTATTTACGAGTTTGATCGTCATGCTAAAATTTCATTCACCAGAGCAACCTTTGTCATATAGCTTCATTGAGCTTGTATATACAGCACATAGGCATTATCTTTGTTTCGAATATGATAAAGAGACCGTAACTATACATCGCCATCAGCCGGCTAATTCGCAAATTGCCTTCTCTAACATTTATGAGGTGGCAAGCGTCAACTGTTGCCCCATTGCTTGCAGTTGCTTTCCAACGCTATGAGAACCATTAAAGGGGCGCAAGAAACGGCCAGGAGAGGCAGCCATGAATTAACCGAAGACTATGGAGAGTTGGATGCGACACCTCCCAGCACGAGTCATCCTACACCTACTCAGGTAGGAGATCTAGATCGGCCAGCGCTATCACACTGCTCTTCATCTTAATGAACGGTTCAGTAGACAGTCTTACACTTCCTGCTTCGTGATTATTACGATCAGACTCCTTGCTTTTGATTTGTTATTCGGCATCCTTATTTTCTAATGTTTAATTCCGATTGGTTGCGGAGCAATGATAAGATATTCAAAACATTCCATGCCCTTTGGTTTTCTTATGTATTTATTAGTGACAAATTGTGCAGTGCTGTCTTGTTATCAAGATACCTTTTCTTTAAATATTTTTCCCAGATCTCTAACGCAGCGGTCATCTCAAGTGTTGAGGCATCGACAAGCGGAGCTGTCCTGTCGTCCAATGAGCTATTCCAGGCGGCTCCTCAAGTTCACCCGGCCACCGAAACTCCCACTCAGCGGACAGAGCAGCGGAATACCGAGGATGAGTTCTTGCTGGCGAGTGAAGCTAAACAACCCCTTCCCAAGGAGGACACTCTAACGGACAGGGTGAGAAAAGCCATTAGAGATATGTGAATTTTAGGTTTTGCTTTAAAACAAACAAGAATACGAATGTAAGGACATATTACTTCGGTTAATGTTGTGAACGTATCAGAACAACGTTTTATGGTCGTGAATGAATAATCAAATCTAGGTAAAAATTTCTCAATGTCGGATGCCTCGCTTTTTAATAATAAATGTGGATTACCATTTGACTTTGGTCGATGGCAAATATCTCTCTTATTTTTTAATAATAAGGTGGAAATTACCTAAATGTTCTCAAAAAACTTGAAAATTCGGTACAGTGCAGTACACGTCTGCTTCTTTACTCTTCTATTGAAGTGTTAATTAGTAATGTTTATTTCTTAATATTTCATTGTTCTATCACTACAGAACGTATGAGCTGGATGGATTTTTGGCCCATGCGCACACCATTTCTTCATTTTCTGAGAGTATGGTGTGTAAGCCTTTACAGTGTCAAGCCAACAACAGACTCTTTATTCGATTTCGCCCCTTTATCTTCAGGGTTCCCTTACTGGGGACCGATACAGCCTTTGGCAAACTTTTTCCTCAAATCACAGCCATGCAATTTTTGTACGCCATTTCAAAGTACGCCTCGCGCCACACTCGAGCCGAACATGTTAGCATCGAGTTTCGTCACAAAATGTGATTAAGGGATGAATTTTATACAAGAAGCGTTGCGCTCGAGTGTAACGAAAAATCGTTACACGCAGACCAGGGCAATCATACGTAGAACTGAAATTTCCGGAACAAAATTAGTGCTAAAATCGTGACTACATCGGGACAGGAACTGCCAAAACATAGGGACACTTTCCGGGACATTGTACGCTTCTGTGAGTACGCTCAGGGTGTTTATGTGGCGTCAAACTATTTCTTCTTCTTTTTATTATATCAAAACACAGGTCCTACTCTCGCACGTTGAAGGAAATGGTCAGGAAAATCTCAAGTGTTTGTTTTCCTAGGCTGCGCCTTTTCACTGTTAACAAATTCTTAAAGTCGGAGAACGATCGCTCCTGTTCCACAGACAAACGGCAAAAACCGGAGGGCTCGTTTGGCATCCAAGTCATAAATCTCATTTGGAGTTCTTGGGGAACGTGCACTCTATGGCAGGGTTTTTCTCATGCGACCATTAGGATCGTGTGCGGCACTATTGGTCGGTGGCATAGTATATATAATACGCCACTGACCGATAGGGTCAGACACGCGCCTTCTAAATCGCTGTATATGTCCAGCGCCTTAGAAGGCAAGGAAGGCAGCCGGATCATATAAGGCAGCGCATTCGGTTTGAACGCAGTTGAGCCGTTGGCGAAAAAAATGCCACGCTGATGGATCCTCGCCGATACAAAATATTATCAATGAGTTAAAGGCACGTTGTATAGATGCGTTTCAGTTAAGTAACTGGACACTTAATGAACAATCGGGACAGTATTACATCTTTCGAGATACTCAACGTAAAATCGGGGCAAGTCGGGACACCAAATTTTATGAAAGTCAAATGGAACTTGGTCGATAGATGTGTACTGGTGGCTGACACTGTTATCGGGACACTTTTCAAACTCGGGACATGTCCCAGAAATCCCAGCTCTAACCATAAGGCATACGTGCCCCATAGCAGGCAACGGATAAGCATAGAAATTATATAGAAGGCATAGGCACGCTTAATCATATGAAGCGGAAACCGAAACCCGAACCGTGTGATCCGCAGCACGACGCCTCTGCTCGCTGCCGCGAGATGAAATGGAACGAAACAGCTGGTCTTCACGAGAGCCTGTGGTAGTAGGCGACCGTTGGGGCGCCCAGCTGGCTCCCGAATGACGAGGCGTCGTTCCCCACGTGATCTCACGACGTTAAGGGGCGGATCATAACTCAACAACAGATAGGCCGCGGTGGGCGTATGACGTCACGATTTCGCACAGTAATCAATACATAGCGTAGCTGGCGCATTAAATGTCTTCCCCTCGCGGTAAGGCATCACGTGACACAACTGACGTCACCGCCCGCAGCGCAAAACACCCCTTGGTTGAAGTGAAGCGTCGCGCGACTTGACGTCACCACCCATAATAGAACAAGCGTGACGGTACCTCCCATATAAGGCGAAGCGAGTGCAGTGCCTTCGAAAGGTACATGTTGTAAGTTGAACTCTGACTCGGGGCTCGGGAGGGCAAGAAAAAGAAAAACCGACAACGAGATGGCGATGAACACACAAAGGAAAAAAGAGACGAGCACGAGGAGCTCAAGTAACATCAACGGGCTCCTGACGGACTGGACCTTGCCCGTGGACTCACAGCTCGGGCGAACTTGAGCAAGACGAGATGTCTGCCGCCGCCATCAACCACCTGGGCGTGCGAAAAGAGGACCGGGAAACAAGCGGAATCTGAAACGTCGGCGGGAGGAGGAGAAGGAAAATGATCACGGGACGACGGGGCCTCAGGGAGATCGAAAAAGAACTCAACGAAAGACGCCACGCAAAACGAACTCTTCTCTGTTTAAGGAAGCTTGAGTTGTAGATTTAGACTACTAAACAGTTCGTATTGGGTTAAACCTTGCGGTTGTCATTAAACAACAGTACACTCCCTCATATCAGGCACAGCCGGCATGGCGTGCCAGCGGCACTGCCAGGCTTACCTATAGGTTCGTTACAGCTTCACGGTACGAGCACCATGGCGAGATAATTCCCTTGGATGACACTTCGGAATTAAACTAAACTTGCCTGGTCACTCTCATAAACTCATGACCAATCACACTGCACTAATAATAACGCACGACCCATTCTGTTTCCCATGGAGTTTAATAAAATAGTAAAAAAAATTAAACTTTTTTTTCGATTTTGTCCGTCGTGACTGGAGGGCCTCCACGGAAACTGCTAGTGTGGTAGAATTCGCTTATTTGAGCTGGACGCTTCACAGCTCCAATTTAAATACCGTGTCTTTGAGCATCGCTTCCGGCGCAAAACCTGCGAATGACCTCGAGTGTAAATACGCTGAATGCTGACGCATGCACCCGTGTAAATACGAGCTCTAAATGGACGACAAAAATATGGCGGCCTCGGATAAAGGCGCAGCAGCCGCTAGGTTGCGCGCATGTTTGTAAAGGCTTACCGCTGATGTTTTGTTCAGCCATATACAATAAACTCGTATCATTCCATCCGGTCTATTGTGGCCGTCGAGCATTCTCTGCGCATCGTGGCGCCTTGACTGCACGTATAAGTATAAACTTCCTAAGCATACGTTTTGGCATATACAGTACTTCATTAAACCGTTTTCCTGTAGCCGAGCGACTAGTCGAGTGGTCGAGCTTTTATTTATGCAAAGGTTCGCTCGCTCTGCTCTACGCCATTGCCTTCTTTCTGAAAACAGCCGTGACTCAAGAATAGTTACTAAATACTATGGGGTTCACCCGATGCGAGCAAATATCTGAGACTAAACCTCGAATAAGCGCATTTGTGTGTGTGTGGAAAACCCATTTTTACACACACACAAACCGGGGGTGCGTGTGCGCTTGTGTGTGTGTGCGTCGGCGTGTGGTGCGTGTGGTAGGTTCGGTGTCCATTGCAACAAAGTCGCTGTTTTGTCAATCCAGCTGAGCAGCCTGCTGACCTTCACCTGGGCCCTTCTGGACAGCACGCTCATCAGCGCCACCGCCAAACTCAACTCGGTTTCCAAGCACCATCGCTACGTGGCGCGCAAACTGTCTGACGAGAAACGCGTCGTCAAGGAGAAAGTGAGCAATTCCCTCCGTACCGGTCGCCTTCTCAATGATCAGTACCACGTATAGCAGACAAGACCTGCGCATGACGTCATCGTTAGGTCGAATGACGTCACCGCATGACGTCATCTGACCCGCCCCAAGCGGCAAACACTCTTGGGGCGGTCAAGAGTTTAAAAGGGTATTGGACTCCCTTCTTGAATTTATCAGGGAGGCGAAGGCTAGTGGTCCCTTGATTCCATCCTAACCCCATGCCCTTCCTCATTGATGCCGGAAGGCAAGCGATGTGGTCGCGTCCCTTCGAACTTAATGAATGGTGTTTTTATTCAATCACTGATTCATTGAGTATACTTCACTTTTACAGTTCGTGGATGGCCTGGCGACCACACTCGGCGATTCTGCTTTGAAGTCCAGAAAATTTCACTTCCATCAGTAAGGATATGTCCTTTGTTTCTTCAGCATATCCATGTTTGAAAGTTCGAGGCTCTTGACTGTATACGTTCAACGCAGCTGTCGTACGAATTGCAAAAATACTTTGTTCTAAATAGTGGGAGGTGCTACTATTATTCTATTAAGGACACAGTGTAGTCGTGTTTTGGAGTGATAGGCCAACGCCATACACTCGAATTCCAGAGGTTTTGTCACATAAACAATTTCGATATTTCTTATATGTTACATTCCACAAGATTTTTTGTTTGACTAATTTTTATTTTTCGTTCAGAGATAAGCATATGTCTGCCTCCGAGACAGATCTTTCGACGCAATTCACATAATTCACAATCATAGTAACGGCATTTGTGTTCGTCTATACGTTTACTTCTTGGTAGGCATAGTTAGAAAGAAGCGCTATACATCAAAATGATTTCTTATCTAGTGCAATCATAGAAGGTCGGTGACTGAGAGGCATTTTCGTAGTCCGACAACAATGCCTATCATTGCCTCTTTATGCCTCGACAATAACGCCGCTCAACAATGCCTTATTTCTTGTGCTGGGTCATTCCACGCGGCAAACGATCCAAGCCTAAATTCAACTCCCACGGATTCAATCTCAAATAAATTTAGATGCGGAGCATCTCTTGCTCGGGTCTATGTCCCGCGGCGTCGGCGTCGGCGTCGTAGTCCGCACTCACACTACGCATGCGCAACTCTCCTCCTTCCTCTCTCCAACAGCTGCGCGTTACTCTCTCCGCTCTCTCTCTCTCTACCAGCTGCGTGCACTTCGCGTGCGTTCGCTTCCACTCACACCGCGCGCGCATGCGCAACTCTCCTTCTCTAGTCTCCTCTCCTTCAAGTAGCGCGCTGCGCGCGTTCCCCGGAGGAGTGAAAGCAGGATAGTTTTGGGCGCGCGGGTCGCAGCGCCACGCCAGGGCTTTCCAGGGGTGGGCTTTCCCCGCAACTCTCCGGCTGTCGTGTGCTAGCGTTTCTCGGCCGCTCGCGTCCGCCGCAGCCCAAATGCGGCCGGCCAAAAGAAATCAGTCAAGAAGAGAATAAATTAATTACGATCCGCGATGCTCCGCATCACCCCATAATTCCCCTCGGGAAGATGGTGTAATTTTTTTTTATTATTATATATATTCGCAGTAATTATTTTTTAAGTTATTTGACGACACCCTGAATAGTGAAGAAAACAATCTCCAAGGGGAAAAAAGTGTTTTTTGTTTTGTTCAAAAAGGTTTGAAACGGGATAGCGAAATGTCACAGTTTTTAGTAGGTCAATATATACTTTCAGTGTGTTTTTTAGTGCGCAGAAGCATTAAAAATTCCTAAAAAACATATTTCCCTTTTATTAAAAATACACTACCATAAGAAGGCTAAAACTTATGTGCCTTAGTAGCAGACATGTACACGTTACCCAAAAAAGTAACTAAATACCATTACTCGTTACTCGCTCAAAAAGTAACTAAATACGTTACTCGTTACTGATTTTCAAAAGGAACGCGTGAGTTAACTCAAAAGTAACGAGTTACTTTTCACGTTGCTTTGACGACCAAATACACAACTGTTTTTGTTTCATTGTTTATTGTTTTCTTTTGAGTAGTCGTTGCACTAAGCAGTAGCTGCCTCTCGAAGTTTTCATCAGTTATGTTTCCCCGCTTCCTCGAAAATACATTTCCGGTGACGCTGAAGCGTCGTTCTACGGACGCGCTCAAAGAAACGGCAGTGTTGTGCTTCAGGAAGAGCTGATGAATCTCAGGGAACTGCGCCTTCACTGAGAACAGCGGGTAATGGGTTCTGTGTCTTCCCGTGCTTGCAACCTCCGGGTTTACATTCGGTCCGTACCCGGTTCTTGAAAGTTCAACTAACGAACCTGATTGTGCTCACTGGGTGAAGGACATTCCCAGCCGTAGAGTACAGTACAGCAACGTTACTCGTTCCTTTACTGAAAAAGTAACTAAATACGTTACTCGTTACCGAAAATAGTAACTAGGAACAAGTAACTCGTTACTTGTAACGCGTTACGTACATGTCTGCTTAGTAGTAAGGATATAATGTATATTTAAAGATGTTTTTGAATAAAATTCTGTTATTGTGTTTGCCAAAATAAATTGACAAATTGAATATATAGCAAAAATACATGGTTAAAAGAAAAAAAAAGAAACTCGTAAAGGTGGCCGGTCTGAAAATATATACTCCACGGATATAGACAGTGTCACAATCGCACCAGACGAGGAAGTTAGAAAAAAAATATTACGTTATAAAAACTTGTTTCATATTTAGTTTATTGTCAGTTTTGAAAATCATGCAAAAGATTCCGTTTTCGAAGCAAAAACCAAAAGATATTTGGTGTAATAATACATACTATAGACGCTTTGCAGCAGCTGTGCATGGGCGCCGCCATAAGCGACCTTCAGTTTTTGTTTCCTCTTATTACGTTCGCTTCACGTCATCGTTGCCACAGCAGGACAGGTTATTGCGACTTTAGGTGCTACTGTGTCCTCCTCCCCAGCATAGGTCCCTGTGGAGGCTCATAAACGCCCGCTTCAGTGGCTCGGCATTTCGGTAAAACAGGAGAAGGTCGGCTATGGCGGCTCAATCTGGCGCGTGTGCAGAGCGTCTATACGGTTATATTTAGTTATTACCTAAGAAAACAAACGAACAACGTAGAGATGCGCATTGTTACGTATGTTTGCAAACGGTGCTACTGAACTACAAAGCAGACGGCGATAGCTGCACTAACCGAGAAAACGACCACAGTAGATCGTGTCCTTGGAACGCCCGACCTCCGCAAGCACGGCGGAAGGCATTTCATGTCTTCCGCCGTGCTTTGTCTGCGCGTGCGTGCTCGATGTGCGCGTGACGCCGAAACATAAATGGAAGGTGGGAAGCTCGCGCTGGAGGCGGGACAAGTGAAGCTCCTCCCCCTGCCGTTCTCAGCTTCTCAGTGACTCTGTTCACCCTAGGGTGCCTCAAGGTCCTTCTGTTTATAGGGTGGTGCCATTCTTTGTACTACCCGATGCCGACAGCCCGCGCTAACAGGGAAAATACAAACAGAAAGTTAAAAACAAAATGCCCCGGTTGCACAACCAACGCCATCAGCTCGTGCAGGGACACGCTCTTTCAGGCGCATCGGAACAAAAAATAAAAATAAGCGTTCGGAACAAAATTGCCAGATGTCATCAACCTAAGATAAGCGCACATGAAGGCACCCCAATGTAAAGGAGACAATGATATTAGGTGGAAATGCCGCCGTTCGCATGTTTTTATATGAACAATCTCACACCGGCGCCGTTCGCTGTTGTGTTAAATAGGTTCGAATTGAACCTTTATTGATCCATGAAAACCGGATATTGTTTTTGCCCAAGAGTTCCAAGTTAGGTTTCGGGCTGTCGTTATATTTCTGTGGCTTTAAGAGAAAATTGGGGCGGTTCTGACTTTGAGGGGAAAAAGGACACCTAAACTCTCTTTATCTGACCTCCAGGTTCACGAATATCAAAATTACATTTCAGATTGATATGGCCAGTAACCGCAGCAGCGCTTTGAAAATAGCGCTGAAGCCTTACCTCCTTCCCGGCGCGTTTGGTGAGAGAGAACCGTGACGTTATTAAAAGATCCCAATATTCCCGCACCTTCCGCAAGCCTGCAAGGAAATGTGCTGCACACATTTCCTTGCAAGCGCCGCATGCACGCGCAAGGCAGTTGAAACCTCTGGGTTTGCAAACAAACCGGAACGCGCCTAGCGGACGCCACCGGGGCCGCGCATGCGCGATGGAGTATGGGCAAGAAGCTCCCCGTCGCCCATAAAGAAACCATTGGAATGAGATGTTGCCGGCGTCGGTGTGAGTCCTCGTGCTCTTTTTCCCATTGGAATTGTTGATTCCATTTCTTCTGGCACTCACTGTCTACTTCAGCGGTCTCGGCGAGATTCACGAGGCTCGTTACACGGCAAAACTTCGCGTGAATAATGTGACGTGCGGCTATTCATTCCACGTGAACGCAGCAGAATAGACGCAAAATCCTGATTCGCAAGATGAGATTCTACTTGCTATTTTCAGTCGCGACGTCGCTCGGGCTCCGAAAGCATGAAACACAGCTGAGATGATCGACGTCAATACTGAAAATTGCAAACAGAATCGGACCAAGTGAATCAGGCATAAGAAGTCGGTGATGGCCACTGGTAACAATGATCAACATATGCTTGTATCTAATGTTTACACCGAGCCTACTTACCCAACCAACTTTCAAATTGACTTACTTTTTATCGCAATTACCTGGGCAACGTTCGGTCTACGGGCAACTGTCGTTTGAACGAGCACGGCAACAACAACCAGAAATGTTTCAAAGAGCAGACGACAGTTCGAACGATCAGGTAGCCGTTTGAACTTCAATACGCACTGAACATAGTCCGCAGGTGGTCCTTGGAACTTGGTGGTTTTCCCTCGTCCATGTTGGAAAAAGGCTCCAGGTACATCTAAGCACTTCTTATGAATTGTGAATGCGAAAGCATGTACACATCGCGACACTGTTAGCGCGAACACGACATCGGCGCATTTTTGCTTTTACTTCTAAATAGTAGTAGCGAGCACGAAATTTTATCGCTTACATTATAGAACTAAATGAGTCCTTTCCGTATCAATAATAATTTGGGTGACATCCCTTGGTTTCAAAGAGAAAAACTGAACAAACCGGCGATCGCTTGTTCGCGCTAACAGTGTCGCGCTCTGTACATCATTCTTCCGCTCCCTTATTTCGTCTGCAGCGTATTTGCGCAACACCTCCTAGAAGAGAAGGCTATAGCGCTCTTTTTGTGACGTCGCAAAGGAAGGCCACCGGGGGCGCGCGTCGAAGCGAAGGCAACGCCCGTGGATCGACCGTCGTAACGCGCTTTTAGTCACATACGCGTGTCATATTAGCTAAAATGAAAGCTGCACATAGCAACGGGTTTAGAAAACATTTTATTACACAGGCAAAATATTACTCCGCTAAATAATCGGTACAAATTGGCACGCGGTATGCGTATAATACGTCTATAGAAAAATGTGATTGTTTTAAGTCGAAAACATTGAGCCACACAATTATTGGTGAAGGAATGCGTATTTCATACAGAAATACTTCGACAAAATGTCGAGACACGCAGTGATTGGACACAGCAAAAGAGATCACAGTTAAAGATCAGGTAGATGTAGTCAACACGGACACGGCTAGACAAGGGTACCTTACGATCATGTAAGCGATGTTATCGCGTGCAGTCACTGAATTGTCGTATAATACCCCGGCCACATGGCAAAATTAATGTAATTTCAATCGAATGAATAAATGGGGTCAACAAATCAGCTTGCGACGCTCGTATAATCACTCAAGACCGCGAGCTGATAAAATCCCGTATCATGTAATGAAATATATATTAACGTTTCCGTGGGGCAGGGATACTACACTTACTACTTTCAGTCAACTAATTTACTTCTCCCTGTGGACTCAAGCTGCCTCAGAACAAAATGTCACTTATTTTCTATATAATACTATTACCTTAATACAGTTAAGATTATAGTAATGACGCGGTAAAAGGCAATAAAATAACATTAGTATAAATAAACACTTAAGCACAAACAACGCACTTTCAATATTACACAAACTTGTTATTCACCTTGCAGTGAAAACTAGAATATTACACTCATATTTACAAACGTCGACGCAACTGCACACGGATAACGACGAAGAACGAGATTCCATTCTATCACGAGATTTAAAGAAAAAAACACGACTGCAGCACTTTACTTGCGTCCTACATGACCAAGAAAGCCCGTAAATAAGTTGTCTCTCACCTGTCGATCGTATCCATACGTCCCGCAATATCCGTCACAAAAATATTTGAACACGAACTCCAGAAGTTTCTCCCTGCCGAGAGAGGGTATATCGATAATTGACCAGTGACATCGTTGGCTCGTTGCCACACATGTCACTCAGACCGTAGCAGCATTTGTTCCGCGAATCTACGTAAATGTCGTCGTATCAGGCGATCACAAAACAACTACCCGAGACTGCGGTGACGACAGAAAAAGGACGGGAAGAAAAGTATCAAAAGAAGCACACACGAGAGTATAGCGGCAGCAGTGTGGGACGAAAGGCTTAACGTTGTCACCCCATCTCTTCCTCGTGTACGCAACCCTGTGGCGATGACTGGATGTTTTGCGGTTCCTTTCCTTTCCGAAATGTCTTATATTGTTCCTTTTCAAGCAGTCAGCAGCTCACACACAACGTAAATTTACCAGAATCGCAGCCCGTATGAGGGAAGATGATGTTGCATGGAAGCCGGTTCATTCGAAAAGGGGGGGGGGGGGGAGCTGCGGGACTGCACGTAGTCCCGCGGTTACGGGGGATAAACATAAATAAAAATGCGGTGCTGTTAACCTTGGTAACGCGTTGTATATTACGTTTATATTATATATATAATAAATTGCGCAAGACTCCGCTTTTAAAACGTATATTAATGTCAGATGAACACGCACAAACACCACCGCGCCACTCGACAAAAAAAAATTTTTTTTCACGTCGATATCAGATATTTTTTTACGGAGTTGCGCCATGGCCATCCTTTTTCGACATTACGACGTAACCACTCGGAGTGCAACGGCCTTCTCTTCTAACAGATGTTAATTTGCGTCGAAGGCAGAGCGGCGCGCTCTACCGGCGAAGGGAGGGCGCCTCTTCTTGCCGCTCTGACCTTGGACGCTCCGCGTTAGCGGCGCGCTGATGGACACGCAGCGCCATGGGGTGAGCCGTCATTGAAACTCACGCGCAGCGACCAATAGGAGCATCGTCGACGCGCGCTAGCCAATGGGACCGAAGCCGAAAATCCATCAGCTTTACTCCGCTCTTTTGGGATCGGGGAATTTAGGTGCCGTTGGCTAGCTTTTCGCGTGGTTTCATAGCTGGGAGCTGGCTTTACTTGGAGAAAGGAATTGAGGTGCCGTGATGAGCGGTTTCAAAGCTAACGACGTCGGCTTGCTCCATGAGAGAGTTAGTGCTTTCGCAATAATGAAGCGGAAAAATCTGACGACCTGAAGTATCCGTGAATTCAACCCAAAGTGCTTCCAGCACAAGGTATCGTGTTCCAACGGAGTCTTGTTTTCCTTTTATAGCGGAGCTGTTAAGGGCTAGTTTCCCCAGGATCGTGTCCCCCGCCAAGAAATGAAGACACCGAACTCTGGACACCTTCCGCCATCTATGAGCGACGGCGGCAAACCACGTATCTTGTTTCCGCCGTCGCTCATAGATGGCGGCAGCCTTTCCACTCTGGCTTGTCGACTTGCGGCCGGCCATTACTTTCCATTGTCCAGCTCCGCTGGTCTTCCTTCTTCACCAGAGTGGAAAGGCTGGAAGTTTTTCACGGCACCTATCCACGTTCTCGGACGAACCGAGCAGGCAGAACACGCTTGAAAACGTACCTACAAACCTTTCCCGACTCTTTTTGTACAGCCCTAGACGCGGCCTTTTGACGAGAAGTCAGGTTTTTGTCTGGTTTCTTCCAAAACAGCGCAAGAATGCACGTCCAGCATGGTGAATTCCCCCCGCAGCCCCAGACCGAAAGTGCGAGGTATCGGAGGTGAATGAGGAGGCGCTATTGGCTGATAGCGGGCTAGACGTGTCCCAGGGAGTCTTCACAGATTCGAATGTGGACAACCAGAGCCGGAAATAATACTCTGGAGGTGTTCGCGAGAAACGAAATTAATAAGTGCGTCGGAGTCACTCTCGATGACTGAAAATATGCTGCACGCGATGCTTCAATCACGGTCATCCAAAATCATGGTTGAAGAGCGCAGCGGAACGATCGACATAATCCGTACCGCCAGGCGCCGAGGGCCGAAATTCTGCCGTCCGAGCGGTCCCACGCTGTCCGAGCAAAACAGAGTCCGAGCGGCACATTCGTTTCTTGCATCTTTTTGCATGATCATGATCGAAACATCACGTGCACCATATTTGTAACCACGAAGAGTTACTACATTTAACTTTTACGCCCTTATTAATATTGCTTCTCGCTACCACAGCCAGGGGATTCTTTTCGGCTTCCGGTTGGCCAAGGGAGCACGCCAAGCCTTCTATGTGCGTCTGGTGCACGCACTGGCTCTGCCGCTCCTCCCATTGACCAAACTCTCTCTATGCACGGGTCTGGGTATGACGTCATAACCGGCGGTTAGTTTCTTCGGTTTCTCTCGCGTCCAGTAATACGTTCGGGTCAAATGCTTGTGATATTCGAAGTCACGGGAGAAGAATACGCAACATTTCGCCCCTATCTTGTTTCTTTTCAAGAACCTCTTTAGCTTCCTTTTAATAAGCGAAATGAGAGAGCCAACACCAAGGGGGATGGAGTCTTTCTAGTCGCATCTGATCTTATCATCCTACACTTTCATGAAAATAAAACACTTTCTTTATTTGAAAAAAACATATTAATTTTAAAGTCCGCAACAAAAATAATTAATGCAGTTGCTGTTTTTGTTGTTCATGCCGAACGTTTTTACCAAACATATTTTCGGTTCCAGAGGACCATCTTGAGTCGGGCTTCTTGAGACCAACGGGAGACTATGCGGCGAGAAACTGAGAGAGAGGAGGAGCGCGCAGGGCCGTTAGAACGCCGAGCTCTGATTGGACCGATTAGTGGGTAGACCTAAAGCTAGCTGCCTACGTCTTCACTGCACTCCTTGTACGCGTAAGAACGCTGGCGTCTGGCGTTTGGCTTTCGCATTCAAACGCGTTCAACGACTGCAGTAGAGACAAAGGCAGGTGTCTACCCACTAAACATTCGAATTAAACCTCGGCGTTCTGACCTCCCCAGCGCTCTGGTCTTCTCCTCTCCCTCACTTTCTCGGCGCACTGGATAATTTAGAAGAATATATTGACCTATTAAAAACGGTGTTCATTTGGCAGTCTCGCTTTTAACCTTTCTGAAAAGTTTTGTTTTTTACACCTCCTATCGGCGCCTAAGAATTCAAGGTGGTAAAAACAACAATTATTGTTATAACAAAACTATCTCGGAAAAGGTACAATAATGCGCACAATTTTTCTAGACCGAATCCGTGGGGGTCGAATTTAGGCCTGAATGATTTGGCGTGGAAAGACGTCCCAGCAACCTATACAAAAAATATAATTCAGTGTTTTCTTTAGGCCACTTACATTTGAGACAATAGGCTGATGTTGCTTCCCCTAACAAAAATTTACGTAGCCATCAGTGGCGTAGCCAGGAATTTGTCTTCGGAAAGGGGGGGGGGGGGGGGTGACTGGCTGGGATGTCCATGACTTGGGGTGCGGAGGGGCGGTGGAGTGTTCAAAATGCATGTGTGTATTAAAGGGTCGGCTGCATTTCTGGGGGGGGGGGTGAAGCTTCATATGCCCCCTTCCCCTGGCTACGCCCCTGGTAGCCATATAAGGCAATAATTATTGATATTGAATCCCGCTACTACCTCGAACAACTGCACGGAAGCGTGCTTTTGCTGCCGAAGATAACTGTTGTCTTTTGTAATTCAGGCACACTCAGGACCCCATTTCTGGTAGAACTTTTGGAAGAAGAGGAAGTGAGGAACTTTTGCTGAGGTAAGTCATGGAAGAAAGGTAGGATATAAAACAACCATTTTCCTGACAATATTCGTATCTTCTTCTAATAAATGAACCGATCAATAGTTCGATTGCACCAAGCATTCAGCGCATGTTTGACGCCGCCATAACCAAAGTTTTCATGTCTATCAGTTGACAAGCTCCACGGAAGAGCGTCATTCGAAAACGGTTGTTTTCTGTTGCTTGCATGCGAGCAGGTACAGGCGGATGTTTAGGCTGGATGGATGGATGGATGAATCCGGCTGAGCCCTTTGGATCGGGTGGTAGCTTACGCCACCTAGCCATTTTGTTTTACCATTTAAGCTTAGAATACTTAAATGTGAAAACAATATTCCCCCGCACTGAAAAGAAAGTGAGGCTATAAAACCCCCTTGCCATTAGTTAGTAAGAAAATATTTAGTTCTCTTTCGCTTTCTGCCACCATTCATTTAATATTTGCTTGGTAATCTCTACTGTCTTGAAATCCACACTTCTCCTTCGCTGTCTCTAAAACCCAATGACTTTATTAAATTTATGTTGTCTTCGGTAGGCATAGGGTGAAGCACTTTACAGTACAGTATCAAGTCCTCAGCCGTCTAGTGCTTCTCTTCACAAGCAGCGCACATTGTATCCATTTCCTGGTACTTCGCTCTGTATGTTCTGGTTCGCAAAGCACCTGTCCTTGCCACAAACAACAATGAGCTTCCCTAGAACTGTCATGAATGCTTCCTTTGACAATAACTGTTTTGTTTAATCTATAGCTTTCCAGAGCCGTCTTTGTCTGCATTCCCTCTAGCCACCGATCTCTTTCAGTGGCCTTAACTTTCTCCTTAACTGATACCTGCTTTTCCGTAACTCCACTATAGCCTAAAAACTTTCCCTTAATTTTCTAGGGCGCTGTCTCCACGTTGTCTATACTCCTCATGTATAAATAGCTGAAAACCTTTCGCGCCCATTGCTCCCCATCCATTTGCCACAACCGATCCTCAAATTCTATCTTGCTCACAGCTTCCCTGCCCTCAAATGACGCCTACCCCATGTCTCCTTGTACGTTTTGTAATGTGCCCCCAAAGCCAGCCTACCTACTCCGCGCTGTTTTATTTCTAGTCTTGCATGCACTTCGGATTTTATGCATAGCACTGCGTTTCCAAAAGTCAAGCCAGGCACCATGACCACTTTCCAAATCTCTCTCACCACCTCATACCTGTTGTAATTCCAAAGTGCTCTATCTTTCATTACAGCTGCATGTCTGTTGCCCTTACCTATTATATACTTTTCATGCTCACTGAGATATTCTGCACCATCACATATCCGTGGACAGCGTTTCTAGCGCCACCATGCGGCAATGCCTCCACGCGGGTAACGGTAAAAAACCGTTTTCGAGCGACGCTCTTTTTTTCGCAAGCTTTTGCGAAAACTTTGTTTACGATAAAAACCAAAATAAGATCATTTTTGTCGCAGGCAATGTGCATCCAACTTGCCACCGGTTTCGCCACTTATGTCCATAGGGCGGACAGACAGAGTAGTAAGCGCCACCAAGCCAGCGCCACAATAAAAAAATAAAAAAGGCGCCAGGCGTTTAGGTAAAGTCAATCCAGAGATTTTAGTCTAGCGGACTTTGATCTTGTAATGATGGCTATAACTGTATTCCAGAGGAAGCAGGCAACAGTGCAAGAGACAGCTTGTGCTGTCTCGTTCTCCTCTCTCGCAGAGCCCCAGCGGTGTCGTCGTACGTGTATGAACTACAGTTCCGACAATGAATGACAACAGCAGTAGCACAACAAAACAGACGTGAGATCGGTCTACGAGATGGAGAGAAATATCAAATTTTAGAATATGCGTCGCAGTTACATTATTGCTGAGGGGACGTTCAAGTCGATAGATTTCTTGGTGTTGTATCAATATTCGTAAAACATTGATTTTCAATAAACAATTTTTTTAATTTTTTATTACAACGTTGCGCTCAATTGCTTATAAACAAAGGTTCAGGGGACTGGGTATAACATAGGTCTATGCAAAAACCAGGGTACTATTTATTTACTTTTTCACAATATCTGCAAGTTAAAAAAAATGCAATTCTCGCATTGGCGAGTAACTGATTCTCACTGATAAACTGCTGGCAATGCAACGCATTGATCTACCAGTAGCTCATAAATGAAATGGATGATAATGCATGAAATGGTCAATCCTGAATCCTCCAGCTGACGAGAAAGCCGTCATGTTTTTCCCCCTTTTTTGTGTTAATTGTCGTATTCAACATGCTTCTGCCAGTGAATGCGTTAAAATTGGGCAATCTCAGTTATATACGTGGATTGGCGCATCTTGCGATAAATGGTAGAATGAGTAATTTTACAAACATTTGCACCATCAACATCATTTAGTTTGGACGACGGATTCGTAAGCGTTCGCCCCACATCTGTCTTCTTCCCTAGCGAAAGAGCGATGATCATGGACAGCCCGGACGCGGTGGACGCCAGCCAGAGGTACCCGTCTCCGGTTCGGTTCCTGATCGCCTGCTACCACGCCATGATCTCTCGCTCCGAAGTTGTCTGCTACCTGCTGATCGTGCTGAACCAGCTCAAGTCGGCCAGTCTCCTCTCGCTTCCCCTCCCGCTCATGGTCTTCCTCTGGGGTTCCCTGTCTGTGCCGCGCCCCACCAAGACCTTCTGGATAACGATCATCACCTACACGGAGGCCATCATCGTCGTCAAGTACTTCTTCCAGTTTCACTTCTTCGACTGGAGCTACCGGGAGTCTGTGACGAGGCCCTTCGATCCCCAACGCATCCTGGGCGTTGGCAGGCGGGAGGGTCACAGCGATTATGCCATCTACGACCTCCTGCTCCTGCTTTTCGTCTTCTTCCACCGATTCATGCTCAAGAGCCTGGGCCTCTGGAAGGACAGCGAGCGAGGCGTGGGCGCGTCCATTACTCCTCCGCGAGCTCCGGAAGCGCCTGAAGGACGCTTCTACACGCCTGGCCAGCGGCCTCCTACAGCGCGCCGGGATGAGGTCTCCCATCTCGCCTCAGGGAACATGATGGACGTGCATACGGGACACGAAAAGGTAAGAGGATGCCACGTGCTATGACGAATGTTTTGTTTTCCAATAGCATCAACACTCGCGCGGAATAAAAATAATTATAAGATTTTGAAGTCATTAGTAATATCTTTCAAATAAACACTTTCATCTTAAACGTTTTTCTATCATCGTGAGGCCACTGTTGCTGCTGTATGACAACTGATTTGCTTGCGCGTTGTTGTGTTACCGCGAAGCTTTTTATGGCTAGGGTCCCGTGGATTTTTCGTGGGCGTCAACAAGAACTCTATTTTTCCTGCTAAATTTAGCGAAAAATTTCCCCGACAAATTTAGCAGAAAAATTTCCCCGCTAAATTTAGTGGAAAAGTGTTCTTGCCAAATTTAGTTATAACCAAAGAATCTTGCAAAATTCACTCTTGTACTTCGATTATTTTTGTTCATTGGATTGTGTCAACCAAATTAAAGTTTTTTGGGTACTCGTGCAGATCACGGATTTCCATGCACGGTACACGGACACCAGCTCCTTGGTTTTCCGCGATGCTGAAGGTTGGTGTTCTCGGCTGGAATACCGTGCAGTGTTGACACTGAAACAAGCTAAAACCTTCGGAAAATATGCACTGTCAGAAGATGAAGGTGAACTCCCGAAGAAGAGATCTTGTCGGAAAAGGCGGATCGGTGACCAAATGTGTTATATTCACTGAATGCTTAAGAAACACAGGCCGTACATTATAATGTTGACGTTTTTATGTTTCGTTATTTGTTCTTCGATGTTCTTATCGGTTAATGCAGGAATTTCCCTGGAAGTGCGGAGCGTTAATTAAATTCTCGAGACTCGCCATGCCGTCCATTCTTTAAACTGTCGGTGAATATAGCTCATAACAGCTCGGCGGACGTAAAGAAAACGCTCGTGTTGCAAAACCCAGGGATCCTAGGTGTAGTCTCTACCTCTGACTGCCTGGACCTGGATCGCGATAGCGTGCGGGCGTGTATCACCACTGCATGCATAATGCACGCTAAAGCCTCCGGGTTCGTAGTCTAAGTCCGCTGGCTGAAGTACCTACTCGTCTACATCGTGAATAAGTGTCGAAACACTGTCTTTACGAACCCAATATGGTTGCTCGGTCTCTCTTAATGCACGAATAATTTGGCTTGAATTGCTCCTGAGATAGACCGAAAACGACTCTGGGGTGGAAGTGTTCTTGCGTAAGTCTCCGCCATCTTGAGGAGTTCCCATAAATCATTAACATGTAGGCATTTATAACAACCCTACGAGAGTGGATATACTAATTCGTCGCAAAATATTTTGGTGATCAGGATACAAGTCATCTTAATATTTTCTCAGATACATAAACGGCGCAATATATTGAATAAACTTCTTGTGTCGGAGATACTTTACGATCTTCTAACATGCCACTAGGAAAATGAACGGTATTCTGCAAATTTTATACCTAAAGATGTATGACCAAATTAACCTTTTTGTTAATTTGAGTGTTTGTTTCTTATAATTTTTGGGGCATCGGTTATACCAGCTATTTTTATTTCTTGAGTGCCATGCCCCTGTTTTGTCATTGAGAGTTTTGATGTAATGTGGCGAGAGCCGCATTTTTAATTCCCTCGTTGTCTTTGAACCCTCTGCTTCAACTTGTAGATAGCAGCAACCTAGATGGATACTTCCTCCACATCAGCATGAATTTCGATGGGTACGTCTAATCACCTTGCCTTCAAAATAATCTAGTAACGCCCTTGAATTATTCCTGATAAGCTTTCTATTAGAACATTAAGCTTCCTTCAAACAATAGGAAATATTGGAACATCGCTGATTTTCCATCATTAGCGATGGGGGATACCGAGGAAGTGCTACAACTTTTGGCGAAGGCTCCGACGGGAGGGAGATATTACTATAAATTACTGTATTTTGTATAAGAAATCCTACAAAAAAAAAGCTTTAATTTTTTTTTTTTGGGGGGGGGAGGGGGAAGGGTAAATATTTGCTGCAACAAATGCAACTAAAACACGAAGAAAACACCCAATGCAAATCCTTGATGTACTTATCTGCTCTTTTTGCTTCGGTATATTTGGCAGTGCCATGTATGTTCTTTGTGACATAGCTGAAAACGTTATTTATTTATATATTACACCTATCGTAAGGATCTCGTCCCTTAGAGAAGAGCACCCCAATTACCAAACAGAAAAGCTCACCCGCGTAAATTGTTTCTAATATATTTTATTGATTTCTCGTTCTCTTTCTTTTTCTCTCTCCCCGCCATGTTCAGCATTTCACGCTACCTGGAGCCCTTCCGCACCTTCTTCAAAAACCTGCTGAACCCACTGCACAGGGTGACAACGGACGTATATGCCTACATGTTTTTCTGCGACTTCATCAACTTCTTTATTATGGTCTTTGGCTACTGGGCTTTCGGAGTACGTGCAACCGAAATCTCACTCTTGGTCTAAATACCAACGCATCGCTCAATGCGTATCACGAGTTCGGGTTAGCGTTATTGAATGAATTCAAAGGTTTCTTTTCAGCTATGAACTTGTAAAACGAGGTCATTTTGAGCTTTCGATGCTTCTGTCCGGAACTCTTGTTCAGGCTGCTGACAACTTGTTGCATAGCATTGACAAAAGGAATTACGAGAATTGCGTTTTTTCACGTAAACTGTCAGTTTTTGTGTTTTTCGGAGCGTCAACGTGGGAGTGTATTATAAAAAAGAACATTTTTCCACATTGGTGTGCAAACTTTAGCTACTAGTAACAAAATTGTAACAAAGTTGTTAACTAACATGACAGCCCCTCCATTCGATTTGCGAAGCAGAATTTAGTTGTCTGAATACTAACAATTGCTCAGGCATATTTTTGACGACAGGAAACATCTCTAACTGAAATGTGCCAACTAAAAGTATTGAATAAAAAGATAATTAGTGTGCTTATAATGCAATTAAATGCAAAGGTGCAAGCGAGCTGGACAAGAATGACGTCATTCTCGTCCAGCTCGCTTGCACCTTTGCATTTAATTGCATTATAATCATAACCTTAAATTGCAAGCTATACCCTTGTTGATGTTAGAGTAATGGCAGCTGATAAAACCCGTTTGCTCTACTGCCATCTAACCCCTGGTTAGCTCAGTTGGTAGAGCGCTCCACCTGTAATGGAGACGTCCCGGGTTCGATACCCACACCAGGCGGATTTTTTCAGTCGCGCACCAGTCACCTAGCTGTGATTGGAGATTTGTGTTCGTCCTTTGTCCCTCTTGCTTCCCTTCTCCAGGGATTATTTTCGTCATAATTAGTGTTTTTAGGTAATTAAAAACTTATTTCCACTTTCTATTCATAACAATACATCCGCCGCAGCCGATAACGTTATCGCGATAGGAATCATTTCCTTATTTTTGGTGTCATGTTTTTTTACGTATTCGTCATCTTAGGAAAAAAATGCCGTGTATAGCAATGTAACTTTTGCAAGAGGAGCGTAACTGCCCTGTTGACATGATACCCACCCTGTTTCAGACGGGAAACTCAGAACACAGCGTGGCATCTTACTTTCAAAAGAATGAGGTATGTAAATTACCCTTGACTGTCAGTCCCCGGAATCGGATTTATAAAGAAAAAAAAATCAAAGAATCCAGAATTTATCACGTAACGCAACATTGTCGTTCGACATGTGTTTGTCATTGCTTGAAGTGCATAGCGTGTGATTGGGCCTAGGCCGGAAGTCAGGGGACCTATCCGTTGTTAAAATATTTCGCGAATGGCAGATTCATCTCACAGGGAGAGCGAAGTGGTGTGCCATAATTGGAGAACAGTTATCGCCATCACCGCGATCTCCACTTCCCAGGTGCCCGTGCCGTTTCTCTTGATACTGTTGGGGCAGTTCGCGCTCATCGTGATCGACCGAGCGCTCTATCTCCGCAAGTTCATCCTGGGCAAGCTTGTATTCCAAGTCTTCCTCGTGTTCTTCATTCACATCTGGATATTCTTCATTCTGCCGGTCATTTCCCAGCGCTCTTTTGTGGAAGAAATGAGCCTTCCGCCTAAACTTTGGTACTTCCTCAAGTGCATATACCTGCTACTGTCCGCCTACCAGATTCGCTGTGGCTACCCTACGCGAATCCTGGGAAACTTCCTCTGCAAGAAGTATACCATGGTCAACTATGTTCTATTCAAAGGGTGAGTTAGTGCGCCATGTGCACTTTACATACCAACAGTAAGCGTCAGTTCATTTGTTCCCAGTGGCATGCTAGCCTACGTGGCGTTGTTTTTCGCATTTGCTTATTTAGATTGCCTGCAATCTACTCACAATGTGTTCAGCAAATTTCGCCTGTTCTACACTTTTGTGGTTATGGCTTAGTTTTGTTTTGTTATTATTTTGTAAATCAAGTCTAGGAATTATCTGTTTTAGACCTTGAACTCAAAAACAGAATACATTTCAGACAAGAGCGGCGCCTCACATTCCTCGCGCTTTTTACGTTGCTTTTCTTTTTTTTTTTGTCGTTTTTCTAAAACCTTTTAACGTCACATTAAAGACAGTGTTACCAAGCGCGAGTAATTGACATAATTTAATTCACGAGACTCCGAATTGTGGCAAAAAGAATGCACGCTAAAAATATTACACTCTTAAAGGTGTGAAATAGCTTGTCCTAAGAATTACTTCTCTTGGGTTTTCAGGTGTAAACCAGCACCCTTAGAATGCGGCCTATATGCCCGATAATTGAAAATCACTCACTAAATCTGTAACTGCCTAGCCTATTAATAAAACAGGGCTGGGAGTCGATTAAAAAGATAACTCGATTATTCGCCACCATTTAATCGGTTAATTAATTGATCAATCGGTTTCGTTCATTTCCATTCATGATAATTAGAAGAAAAAAGTCAATATTACATTTTTTTGCCTTTGCTCATTATGTAACGAACGACCCAATGAAATATTTTAAATTTTAAATCAACCTTGGTGTAGATTTGAGAACGGACAGAAGACACCCACTCTCACAAATTACTTGAGCCGCAGCGGCAGAAAGGTTTGTTGATATTTTCCGGTAATACCGAACTCCTTTGACTGTTCACAATAGTGTCTGCTGCGCTAAAGGGACACTCGCACGACGTTAAAGTGGCTGGGACACGTATAACCTTCTCAGCCTGTTTGGAGTTACAAATCTCGCCCCTATAGAACTTTCTTTAGGTCAAAATTTCACCCAAGTTTGCCTTCATACAGGTGTGCTCGTTCAAGTCTGCTTGGTGAAAGCGTTAAATTTTTATTTTATTGTTTGTCGACATTTAATCGATTAACTGGTTAAAAACTTATTCGCTATTAAGGAATTCATTGAATAATCGGTGGGTTAATTGATCAGGTGCCCACCCCGAGTAATAAGGCTACAAGCAGCTTGCTTTCTGCTCATCGATGTTTTATAGGAAGTATAAATTTTAGAGGTGCAAGGGATCTGTGTTAGTGAAAAAAAAGCATAGGTACATGCAATGATAATTCCATATACTAACTGAACCAACACCACCTAAAGCAGAGTGGAACGTGTGTGTTGTTGCTTCCCCACATTGGCCCACAACACTTTTTTGTACTTCCTTTTTACACCCTTCTACAACTGAGGGTTATTCCAGGAAACATCATCCACTTTTGCTATTATAAACGGCATATTACTCGTAATAAGGGATCCAGAAGGGTGTAACCATGGGTGTAAGTCTTTGGGACAGCCTTTTCACACCCTTAAGGGTTGATTTTTGTTATCTGCGAGTGTAAAACTTATAGGAAAGTAAAAGTACACCTCTGCTTCTTGTGATGACGCTGAAGGTACCTGCTGGTTCCGTTCCTATATGAGCTGCGCTGTCTCATGGACTGGATCTGGACGGACACCCATATGAACCTCGGCGAGTGGCTTAAAATGGAAGATATTTTCGCTAACCTATTTCCTATAAAATGCCTGCGTCGTGACGACGAGGAGTTCCCTGTGCCCAGGTAAGCCCATTTTTCCATCCATGAAGATAAAAAGCCATGCATGTCTTACACGCACTGACTTTGTTTCACCTTATGGTGCACCGCAGCAAACGCTGCAAACCATCGAACGCAATCCCGCGCTGTGAGCGTATTGGCACCGAGCGGGACCGATTGGAGCGCTGCGATCGCTCGACCGTGACGTAGGATGGAGGATCACGTGATAAGGCCAGCTATTCCGCCTTGCTTTGGACGGGGCCTTTGGAAGCCCTTCAATCGGTTCTTTCGCATTTTTTCTGTGTTTGAAGCTTGATCAGTACAGGCGTGGAATCGGCTTCGACAGCTGTCGAGCTCAGGGAGCAATGTATAAAGTACTGTTCGGGGCCGCAATGCCGCAGTTACGCGACCGACCCAAATATCAGCTACCACATCTACCCCAAGGAGAAGCATTCCAATGTGATTCTTATAATGTGAACAGTCTCACCGTGCGTGGCAGTACCTTTCTCATACAGCTTTAATATTATTTGAACAATGCGGTTAAAAATGTATGTACAAGTTGGCGTCACGCAATGCAAGTAGAGCTGAGTGCTAATAGACTTGAAACAGTAATTTACAGAGGGTAACAAGCCATAAAATTTCACTGACTGTTTTAATGCAAGCATCACTCACAGCTTAGTGGTATTTAAGCAACCAGCAGCTGCATAAATGTGAGAATGTTACGTGGCTTTATTTATTTTACTTTAAAGATTGCTGATGCAAGTAGCTGCCCTCGTATTAGCAAGTAATATTTTTATTTTTTGTAACCTATCTGCTTATCTTGTAGGAGCCCAAATAAAACAATTCTACAACTCTAATACACCTAGCTACAGGAATATTTGCATAATCTTTCTTTACAAAAAAAAAATAAAAAAAAACAGCGATGCTGTACACGAACTGTCATTGGCCTTTGAATGGTCTGATATTAGTTTATGAAATTAAATGTTATCAACAAACTTTAATATTCGTCGCTCGAAAATTCCGACATCGCAGAAAAGTTACAAAACCTGTGCTTCAAAAAAGTTAAAAAAAAATTGGTTGCATTGTATTGATTTTGCGACTCGCGACTTGGGAAGCGAGCATGTTACCACTGAGCCACGAGAATTTGTTTTCTTTATTCCTGAGCTACGATAACAACGGGAGACGACCGATTATATTTGGAAAAAGGCGCTTCACTTCACCGTTCATCGCAAATCGCAATCTCTAAAAGCCGGTTGAGACACTTGCGTTCATGAGTGCGTTTAACTGCGTTGTGTTGAGAACCGAAAGCGAGACACCGGCACATCTGGGCTTCGTATGAAGCGTGGAATCCAATTCAAGGAATCATGTTTGCCCGCGATATAAGCAGCAGGAATGTCCTGGTTTCTCGCAGCCGAAACGCAGTACAACGCTATCAAACGCAACTGTCCGAGTGCTCCAGTTGTTTCGCTCCCGGCTCTGGCCGCGAGCTCGATCGATTTCACAGCACGCTGGCCGGTGGGTGCATACAACCTAACCAAGTAATGATAGACGGCATGTTCCTTCACCCATGCTTTGCAGGAGCTCGATGTGTCACCGACGTTTCTTCCATCTGCTCGTGCGGGTACGAAGTGAGTGCCGACGTTTGGAGTACGAATCCAATGAACGTGTAGCAATCCTTATCCAGCTTCTTGATTCTACAGAACACGTGTCCCGCTTCAAGAACACTTTCGCCCTCAAGCAACAGGCGGGACATTTAGTGGGCCTTGTCCACGAACGCATTGATGCTGCTTACGGACAGCACAACTGAAAAGGGTGCACAGTTGTAACGGGGTGCCCGGTCGAATAGAAGTTAAAAAAAATTCGCCTACCTTCAACGGTAGGTTGCACTTCGTAAGCATTCATTGCGATACGCAAGACAGCCGCCTAAAACGACAAGTTGACCCGTACCCTCCGCCGCGCTTCCGTGCAGCGACCGTTTCCCTGCTCGCCTGCAACCAGCTAACCGGCTCCCCGGAAGCATTCGTACGGTAGCCGATTTAGGAACTCGACTGGGTCGAGTAGTAAAACGAAACATTGGGTTAAAAGAAGCCTTAAACACCCGTGGTATTAAAAAAGTGGAGACCGAGACACTCCATTCTTGACGCAGAGTGCAGGAAACGGTCACGTGATCCCTCATCCTACGTCATGACGATAGGCCCGTCAGGTGGCGCCACGCCATGTTCTCGGGGCTAATTACGTCAATACTTGGTCTTCGATTGTTTCGCCTCTCTCGAATGTCGCATGACACTCACACGGGATTGGATTGGCTCTGACGGATGTAACTTTCTCCGTGGTCCATCGTAAGATGAAACGGAGTATAGGAAAATCTCGTTACTCCCAACCCGATGCAATGGTTCTCCAAGGCGTTGCATATGTGTGATGTAACCCTGGCTCCAACTGAAGTTGGATCAAACCCTAAGTAAGGATATAAGAAGGCAGTTTTAGACTGCACCCAGAATTTGAGCATGCGGTATGCCGGCACCTTGCGCGCGGATTCCTACAGTCGGCGACTGGTTAAGAATTCAGGGAAGCTCCTCCCACCTCTTTTCACTCCAGCAGAGCGAACGCTGGAGAGAAGGCGACCTCCTCTCCAGCGTTCGCTCTGCTAGAGCGGAAAGATGGGGGAGGAGTTTCTCCTGAATTCTTAACCGATCAGCGCAGGGGTCTCAAGCTCATTTGAGTGTGTAGGACAGATAACCCATCCCTAGAATGACGATGGCCGACATAGAGGGCCGGGGGGGGGGTTAATATATATTGCCGCCCGCAGAGCCGAGAAAGCAACGCTCGGTCACGGTCTTCTAGAAGATTCCCATTCATTCTCGCACTAGTTGTAACTTTACCTTTGCTTTGTTGTTCTCGAAAGTGCTGTTCATCCTCGTCCCGAGCGCGCGACGCTCGAACTTTCTTTGCCGAACTTTCGAGATAACGACGCACGCTAGATAAGCAGCTGCCCGCGACCTTGTCGAGTCAGACTCGCTCGTGCTCTCTGTTGTCGCCGCCGAATCGCCGCCTGCTTTTCTGCTACCTCGACGCTCTTTCGTTCTTTACTTATTTTCGGTTGGCACAAGTTCGCCTATTAAACATTTATTTTTCAGTTCACTGCTCGTCTTCGTGTCACCTCCGTTCGTGACATTTCTGGTGGAGGTGCGGGGTATGAAACCCGTGCAGCGTACCCCTACAAGAACTCGTTCAGCAAGCCCCATTCCCCGACGACCTTCCGTTGAAGACTCGGAGCATCGTGCCAGCCGCCGTCTTCAAGGGCAATCTCCTGAACTTGGACCACTCCCGGCGAGGACAAGGCAAGCGGTAACGACGATGACTTCCTCGACGGCGCAGACCACAGTAGCACCCCCGTCGTTTACCTGCCCGTCGCCCCTCGGACTCCGACACCTTTCCACGGGGAGATCCACGAGGACGTCGAGGACTGGATCCAACATTACGAGCGCGTGGCACGCCATAATGGATGGACCGCCGAGCAGTACCTACAGAACCTATACTTTTCGTTGGAGGGTACTGCGAGGCACTGGTTTGAGAACCACGAGGCTGCGCTCACGTCGTGGGACGCCTGCGTCACCGAGCTGAAGCGGGCGTTCATGAATCAGCATCGCAGGCAGCGGGCCGAAGACCTTCTCCAGGCGAGGACTCAAGGCCCCAACGAAACGGTCACCAGTTTCGTTGAAGACATCCTTCGCCTAAGCAGCCGCGCCGACCCGGAAGCCACCGACGAGAAGTTACGCTTCCTTATGAGAGGCGTGAAAAGCGAAATCTTCGGCGGACTTATTCGCAACCCCCGACGACCGTCGAAGAATTTGTTGCCGAAGCAACAAACATCGAGCGGGCGTTAATGGCCCGAGCGCGCCACTACCATCGGCTCAACGACGTTTCGACTCTGGCATCGGCAAGCTCCGAGTTCAGCACCAGCACCGACGAGCTTCGCATGATGATCCGTCAAGTCGTTCGCGAAGAACTTAAGAAACTGCTGCCTGCTGTCGACCCCCGGCTTCGCTGTCCATCGCCGAAGTTGTGAGGGAAGAGCTTGAGAGAGCCATAGAACCACGGGCTCCTGTCAACCCTGCTCCGCTCGAGCAATCGACGGTGAGCTACGCCGCCATGGCCCGACGACCGCCACCTGCTGCCAGTCAACCTCCTGCGCCACGACAACGGGACGCACCAACACAGGCGTACCCCCGACCAGTGGCGTAACGAGGGTCAGTGGCACCCGGGGCGGTAGCGCGCCGCGACACCCCCCCCCCCCGCTCTCGCGTGTATCGCCGGGACTCCACCCCCCCCCCACTCTCGCGTGTATCGCCGGGACTACCCCCCCCTCTCGTGGCCCGCCGCGACACCCCCTGAGCGTTGCACCCGGGGCGGACCGCCCCCCCCGCCCCCCCTTGTGACGCCACTGCCCCCGACGTCTCGCCGTTCGACGTCAGTACGTCCGGCAAGAACAACCGGCGCCCAGAAAGACCGACGTTTGGCGAACGGCCGATCGACGCCCGCTGTGTTACCACTGCGGGGAAGCTGACCACGTGTATCGGCGATGCCCGTACCGGCAGCTGGGGCTACGCGGCTTCCACCCCGACGACCCGCGCCCACGCTACGGTGAGCGACCACGCGAGATCGACGACTACCTACGACGTACACCCTCTCTGATGTCTGCGCCTCGACGTGGGTCCCGTTCACCTTCACCTCGACGTTCTGCATCACCTGTCCATCGGTCCCGCCGAGAAAGCCTGTCCCCCGGGCCCCTGCCTCGCCGGGAAAACTGAGTGCGGCAATACCGGGAGGTGGTATTGCCGATGACGAACGACGCCAATATCCTCCACAAACGTCGGAGGGCTCCCACACTAGCGACGAGACGGATAGGAACGACGGTTGTGCGACGGTGTCGAATAACCTCGACGTTACCATCGACGGCCACGACGAGAAGGCACTCGTCGACACCGGAGCAGACTATTCCGTTTTAATGGGAAGCTCTCTCACCGCCTTCGGAAAGTGATGACGCCGTGGGATGGCCCGAAAATACGAACCGCCGGCGGACATCTCATCACACCAGTGGGAAGGTGTACTGCGCGCGTGGACATCCACGGAGAGACCTGCCCCGTGAAATTCGTCGTCCTCAAAGACTGTTCGAGAGACGTCATCCTAGGCATGGACTTCCTCTGTGAGTACGGTGCCGTGATCGACCTTGGAGCAAACAGGTTGACGCTGCGAAAGCCCGTGCTACCTCAGGAGGGATCCAAAACGACGCCAGCCGCCATCCGAGTCCTTGCGGACCACGTGAACCTGCCGCCACGGTCGAATGTTCTGGTGCCCGTCGTGACCGATGCAGTTGCCCGCGGGAAAGTCCTTCTGGAGGGCAGCGTCCAACTGCTTCTCGGAAGAGGAATAGGCGTCGCAAGGGGCGTAACGGAGCTGCAGGATGGACGTACTGTGGTCTTCGTGACGAACTTTCGACCAGAGGCGCAGCACCTCACGAAAGGTGCCGCTGTAGGACACGTTGAGGAACTCCGGGCCAACGCCGAAATCGCCGCGATCTCCGACGAACCCTCGCCATGTCAGCCACACAGTACACCACCGCTGCAGCTCGACGTTAACCCTAAGCTCAGTGCCACGGAACGACGACAGCTCGGAGACCTCCTCGCCGAGTTCGGCGACTGCTTTGCGACGACGTCGAGGGTGCGCCAGACAACAGTGGCGAAACACCGCATCGTTACCAACGAGGAAGCGCTCCTGGTGCATCGGCCGCCGTACCGGGTCTCCCCAAAGAACGAGAGGCCATTCAAGAACAGGTACAAGAGATGCTCAACGACGACATAATTCAGCCTTCGAGCAGCCCGTGGGCCTCTCCAGTCGTACTGGTGAAGAAGAAGGACGGAACGCTTCGATTCTGCGTTGACTACCGGCGGCTCAACGCGGTGACGAAGAAAGACGTGTATCCGCTCCCCCGCATCGACGACACGCTGGACCGGCTGCCCCACTCACGGTACTTCGTCGTGGACCTTAAGAGTGGCAACTGGCAGATCGAAGTCGACGAACGGGACCGAGAAAAGACTGCCTTCGTCACGCCCGACGGACTGTATGAGTTCAAGGTGATGCCCTTCGGACTCTGCACAGCGCCGGCAACGTTCCAACGTGTCATGGACACCGTCCTGGCAGGCCTCAAGTGGCAGACATGTCTCGTTTACCTCGACGACGTCGTGGTACTCTCGGCCAACTTCGACGAGCATTTGCGACGCCTTCGAGCCGTTCTTGAGGCTATCAGGACCGCAGGACTCACCCTGAAGCCGACGAAGTGCCGGTTTGCCTACGGCGAACTGAAGTTCCTGGGCCACGTTGTGAGCAACGAAGTTGTAAGTCCTGATCCTGAGAAAACTCGCGCCGTAGCTGCCTTTCCGCCGCCCACCGACAAAAAGGCCGTCCGAAGGTTCCTTGGACTTTGCGCATACTACCGGCGATTCGTTCAGGATTTCGCCAAGCTTTCTGCGCCGCTCACGCACCTTACGAAAGACGCCGTGAACTTCGAATGGGGTGGAAAACAACAACAGGCATTCGACGAACTAAAGCGACGGCTCCAGTCACCACCGATTCTCGGCCACTTCGACCAATCAGCCGAAACGGAGGTTCACACGGACGCCAGTAATACAGGACTCGGAGCGGTACTGGTCCAACGACAAGACGGTGCGGAGCGTGTGATCGCATACGCTAGCCGGACGCTGTCAAACGCGGAACGCAATTACTCGACAACCGAGAAGGAATGTCTGGCCGTCGTCTGGGCCATCACGAAATTCCGCCCGTACTTGTACGGGAGTCCTTTTCGGGTGGTCACCGACCACCACTCGCTGTGTTGGTTAGCGGGCCTGAAGGACCCATCGGGACGCCTCGCTCGGTGGAGCCTACGACTGCAAGAGTACGACGTGACCGTGGTCTACAGGTCAGGCCAAAAAGACAGCGACGCCGACTGCCTGTCCAGAGCCCCCGTCGAGTCAGCTACCGGCTGTACCAAAAACGACGACGACGACGATCACTTTCTTGGGGCAGTAACCGTTCACGGTATGGCAGCGCTCCAGCGGGACGATCCTGAGCTGCGCGCACTGATCGACCACTTGGAGGGACGAGGGGGTACGATTCCCCGAGCCTTCTCACGTGACCTGCCAAGATTCGCCGTCCGGAGAGGTATCCTCTACAAAGAGAACTTCGGGGGCAGCAACTCGACGTGGCTCCTGGTGATTCCTGCTAGTCTTCGAGAAGAGATCTTTCAAGCCTGCCACGACGACCCAACATCTGGTCACCTTGGCTACAGTAGGACTCTTGCACGAATCCGAGACAAATACTACTGGCCCAAGCTCCCGAAGGCTGTCCACCTCTACGTCCGTTCGTGCCACGAATGCCAACGACGCAAGAAACCACCGACGAAGCCGGCAGGTCTCCTGCAACCGATATCGCCCCCGACTGCACCATTCCAGCAGATTGGAATGGATCTTCTCGGACCATTTCCGCCGTCGACGCAGGGAAACCGTTGGATAATCGTGGCAACTGATTATCTCACCAGGTACGCCGAGACAAAAGCACTCCCGTCGGGGACCGCCGTGGAAGTAGCCAAGTTCTTCGTGGAGTCTATCGTCCTCCGACACGGCGCTCCCCAAGTCCTGATTACGGACCGAGGATCCTCGTTCATGGCGCAACTGACACAAGAGATACTCCGCCTGAGCCACACCGACCACCGCCGGACCACCGCATACCACCCGCAGACCAACGGGCTGACGGAGCGACTAAACAAGACCATCGCCGACATGATTTTGATATACGTGGACGTGGAACACAAGACGTGGGATGAAGTGTTGCCCTACGTCACGTTCGCGTACAATACGGCGATTCAAGAAACTACCGGCATTACACCTTTTCAGCTGGTGCACGGCAGAAAGGTGACGACGATGCTCGACGCCATGCTGCCCCACGACCCGACGGACGACAGCACCGACGACGCCCAGCTGGTCACCCAACGAGCAGAAGAAGTACGCCAGCTTGCCCGTCTTCGAATAAAGGACCAGCAACGTGTGGACGCTGGCCGGTACAACCTTCGTCGCCGCGACGTGGAGTTCCAGCCCGGAGACAGGGTGTGGGTGTGGACGCCAATTCGCCGCCGCGGACTCAGCGAAAAACTGTTAAAACGCTACTTCGGACCCTACAAGGTCATCCGCCGCCTTGGGGACTTGAACTACGAGGTGCTCCCCGACGGAACCCGACCATCAGGACGCCGCCAGCCACGACCCGAAGTCGTCCACGTCGTTCAACTCAAGCCGTTCTACGCACGATAGGATTGCGATACTGCATGTTTATTTCGTTTCACCGTAGATTTTTTAGCCATTAATCTGTTTTCCTTTTACGTTGCATCGGGACGATGCACTTCAAAAGGGGGGGGATAATGCCGCCCGCCGAGCCGAGAAAGCAACGCTCGGTCACGGTCTTCTAGAAGATTCCCATTCAATTCTCGCACTAGTTGTAACTTTCCCTTTGCTTTGTTGTTCTCGAAAGTGCTAGTTCATCCTCGCCCCGAGCGCGCGACGCTCGAACTTTCTTTGCTGAACTTTCGAGATAACGACGCACGCTAGATAAGCAGCTGCCCGCGACCTTGTCGAGTCAGACTCGCTCGTGCTCTCTGTTGTCGCCGCCGAATCGCCGCCAGGCTTTTCTGCTACCTCGACGCTCTTTCGTTCTTTACTTATTTTTGGTTGGCACAAGTTCGCCTATTAAACATTTATTTTTCAGTTCACTGCTCGTCTTCGTGTCACCTCCGTTCGTGACAATATTAGGACAAAAAAAACAGTCCACATTGCAAAGCAGACAAGTTCTTCAGCGACATCCAGAGATTTCCTAAAGAAAGTAGTTCGTGCTATTTGCTGTTGAAAAAAGAAAGCCGTTTTGTCCAGTGCCTTCCTTAGCTTTCATTTATTCGTACAACAACTTGGGGTTTGTACCTATACCCGTTTTTACTTTAAGAACCGTAGTAAAGAAGAGTCGGCACGGCGCGGAGCATTAATAATGTCCCACTTTATGTTGATAATCAAGATATATGTAGGACAATTCTAGATTAGATATACCTTATCTTATCAAGACGCACGCGTTTCAAACGCCAAAAGCCTCGCATTTTCCTCCGACAACCATATCTCGCAAGAACTACTTCGCGCCGCGTATGAACAATGCGCAAAGCTTGTGTTTTTTTTAGGTGAAAATTGGTATGCTTATAAGATTTAAAATACCACCATCCAGCCAACGCGCTGAAATTTTTCAATACAACTGGAAACCAAGCGCACAATTATTTGAATGTCGCTCAATTTACTCGCGAAGTATCTGAGTTCATTATGTTTCGAAAGAAGTTATTTTCATATGGTTTTTTTTCCTTTCTGGACGATTTTAGCAGAATTACGAGAAACTACTTGTATAACGGTATGTAAGGCGAAATAATCCTCGATTTTTGAAAGAAATAGGTTAGTGCTAACGATGTTAAAACGTCATAAGAGCAGAGCTACGCTTCCAGTGGAAATGAATGGACGACAGGAGGTCCTTATTTAAGTCGAAGCATAGGACCGGGAGCTCGCAGCCGCTGAACACTTGCCACACCGCACCCAGAAAGTCGCGGGCCGCATGCAGCCTGCGCGTTTGATAGCACTGGATGAGAAATATACACTATAGCATCGCCGTGGAAGAGAGAAAACAGTATCGGATGACTTCTTGAACTTTAACTTATCACAGGGGCATACGCCGTTCGTGGCTGGACAAATACGGACTTGGTGGCATCGTGCTATTCGCCATCATCTTCATCATCTCCTTCCCGCTGCTGCTCTTTTCGCTGAGCAACACCGTGGGACAAACGCTGGTTCCGACCGAGGGCACCATCGAGCTTAGCCTCGGCGGTTACGAGCCCATCTTCAAGATCACCGCGCTCAGGGGCAACATGCTGCATCCAATGCTCCCCGACAACTGGCACCGCCTACAGGTCGGGTGCAACTTTTCTTTTTTTATAAAGAGATGCCGGAAAGAGACAGTATCCCCGGTCAAACCGCATGCTCGCTGTTTATGAGAGGAACGAGTCCGTAGTGGCCACGTTTCTCCATGGCCTACGGATACTAACTATGCAGCGTTCGCTTATTGTCAGCATCACCGTGGACTTAATAGAACTTCCTGAGAGCCTCAAAATAGCGGCCGAAATTTCGCTAAGAATAGTTTCGACTTAGCGAAACGTCTGCTGCCACCATGACACCTCCGATTGTTCCTTTAAAGTTTTTGATTCGATCACGTGAGTGCTTTGATTAGGTATACAGTATATAAGTCGGTTTTCGCAAACTCGCCTTTTAAAAAGCGTGCATTTTACAGGTGGTGCCCCTGCCTAACAAAATATGTGTTTTTTGTTTTTGTCATGAAACAATTTTGTTTAAAGTGAAGGGCACTTTGAGATAAAAAGCTGATTGTTTTGGGATAACAAATAGACCTCAGCGGACGTATGGGCAAAAACAGGACGTGACGTTTAGCAAAGAAATTGCCTAATAATCAAAAAGGTAATTTTACAACCAGTTAGTATCTTTGTTGTTCTGTAGCAAATTTAGGCTCTTATAAACCCGCATATGGAAACGAAAAAAAAGCGCCGATATGGTGAGATTTTGCATGAGATCGCGGCCATTCCTTAAATATGCCAGACAAAATGCTTTCGTGGCAACCCCGAAATCACTACTTTCGTCTAATCCCCTTGTCAAGTCGAGACGTTTTTGCACCACATTGTGTCGCTCTCATCACATCAAAATAAATTATATTTTTATTGCCGGCTTTCGCTTACAGTCACCTCTGCCAAAATAAAGATCCTATTGCGGAATCATTTCAAAAAACTCGAAACATAGTTTGCATTGGAGCCACTGTATGTAGTGACATATTTCATAGTCACCATATGTGATACAGTGTTTACAAACCTATGGGTATAAGCCAACGTTACTAGAACCCTTCGGTTGGAAAACTCACCGTTGAAACCTGGGCCACTGTCGTCCACCGAGACCGAGCTAAATATGACAACAGCGCCACTCTTTATCGGTTGTCTGTACTTGTGGTCACCTTGAGCTTTTAGAAAGCATGTTTTTGCGTAAAAACCAACGGAAAAAACTGTTTTTGCAGTAACTTTTATTGGAGTTTAGTACAAAATGAAGGGCGCGTGACGTTTTTTAAGATCTTTAGTTAGCAAGATTTTGCAGCACAATTAATATTGTTTTTATACAACCATGCCTCAGCGGTGATTTCAGGTAGCGCGTTCCGACCTATAGGCGCATCTTAACTTCGGTAGTAATTCGCGGCGCGTCCGCTTGGGAGACGGGGGTGGCACATCCGCCCGGTTGGCATCACGATTCTTATAGCGGGCCAGGGGTTCCCTAATCCGTCGTACTTTTCTTCTGCGTTGTTAGAGCCGTATCGTCATGGCTGCTGCGTCAGCACCGCACTCCCCCCGCCAAAGGCTCGCGCCTTCGGCGTTGTCGTGCCTTTGGGCACCTCGCCGGACGATCTCATCCTTGCGGTCGCCGGCGTTGTCGGACTTCCTGAAGTCTATTCAGCGCAGCACCTTCGTGCGCAAAGTTTTGAAATCGTTATCAACAGCCGTTCCGCCGCCGCCAAGCTCAACGAAGCCGGCGTCGTCACCATCGCCTCTACCCAAGTCCCCATCGTTCCTGCCGGACCGCAGGTGACGTGCGTCACTTGCATGTTCCTGCCCACCTATGTCCGCAACGACCCGCTGGTCCAAGCCCTGGCCGCTCACGGGAAGGTCCTGTAATCACGCACGCAACGTACCGCAGCACATCAATTCCGTGAAGACCGGGACAAGATATGTGAGAATCGAGATGAAAGAGTCAGACCCGGTCCCGAACTGCCTTCGTATCGGTGGCCACCGGGCGACCTTCGACTACCCGGGCATCAAGCGGGTATGCCGGCAATGCCGACTGGAAGGACACATCCGCGTCAACTGCACGACGGAGCACTGCGACCGGTGCGCTGTTTTCGGACACGCCACGGAGGGTTGCACGTCCGACTGCCGGCGGTGCGGCGGCTCCCACGGAACTGTGAACTGCGTGGCTCGACGGAGCCACTCGTCTATGGTCGCTGGGATAGCCTCGTCTGATTTTCCTGCGCAGTCTCCAGCACATCAGGTAACCCCCCTCGCCCAGCCGCCCAGACTGGAGCACCCACAGCCCTAACCAAGCCCCAACGTCGACCCGGAGAACTCCCAGTCCGTGCTGTCAGGGGGACGACCGCCCCCGGCTCCGATGCCGGACGCGGCGGGTGCGATGGCCCCCGAGACGCAACTCGTCGCACCGGCACCTACTCTGTCTGCTGTGGACACCTACACCCCGTGGAGCGAGGTGACGGAAGGCCCTGAGGCCTCTAGCGACGGCGAGCGCCTCGTCATCATGGAGGAGGAGTCGCCTGTGGCGGAGGACCTCTCCGTTTCTTCTCTGGGAGCCCTAAGTACCTCGGTGGCGCCAGTGACGGCAGGCAACAAGGACTCGACCGAAAGCTCGGAGCCCTCGGACCTCTCAGGCAACTCGAACCCGACAGACGCACGCCGGGGTCAGGCCCAAGACGCCAAGCGCGTCATCTCAAGCAGCGGCTCTCGTTCCCCTCGAAGCCGAGACAAGGCTGGTCGTCGCCCCAAGAAGCCGCGACCCAGTTCACGAGACACCTCGTTCAGCTTGGCTGAGGACGTTTAGTGAGTAGCGCTGGCCTACGGATCCCCATGTGGCGGGTTCGAATCCCGGCCGAGGTGCCCGCAATCTGACGGAGGCTTATTGCGGAGAAGGCGCCGTGTAGCCGAGCTTTCGGTTGCACGTCAAAAGATCCCCAGGTGGTCCAAATTAATCCTCAGTCCTCCGCTGGGGCGTGCCAGATGCCCATCGTTGGTTTGGCACGTAAAACCCCAAATTTGACTTTTGACGTTTAGTGAGTAGACGTTACAAGGTACTGTTTCCTTTTTATTTTTATTTTTTTTCCGCTTTTTTTTTTTTTTTGGCTAGTCTGCGAATTATTTCCTTTAACGTTCGCGGCTTTTGCAACCGGGCGAAGCAGACGGAGATATTACACTTTGCCCGACAAGCAGCTGGCGATATCCTCTGCCTTCAGGAAACAAATTTCGCTGTGGCTAGCGTTACGTCCGGACGGAGCACTGGAAACGCGTATACCTAACCCTCCCCCGCCCTCCTCTCTCTCCCCCGTGAACCTAGGGAAGGCGGAGATTTAAACGTAACTTGGGTTACGTCGGACGTAACGCTAGACACTTCGAACAAATTTTTCAAGCCGGCGTGAGGTTGCTAAATTTGAGCCACTCTGACGTGTTTTTTTTTTTTTCTTTCGCATCGCAGCGTTTGTGCGGCGTAGGTATTGTGGTTTTGAACCATGAACTGCTGCGTCATGGATACTATTTGACACAGAGGGTCGGGTGATCCGTTTTGATGTATTTTTTCATCGCGTAAAGTACAGGCTTATTAACGTTTATGCCCCCTCGAACCACGCCTTTTCACATTCATTTTTTTAACAACCTCGACGTCCATCTACTGGATGCTTGTCCTTGCTTCATTGTGGGGGATTTTAATTCCGTTTTTGACTCGATGACAGACATCCGGGGCCCGGGAATGGGACGATCAGTTTGGTATGCAAGCGAACTGCAAAGACTGGAGCGTCATTTCGAACTTGAGGATGCGTGGTCTTTCCTTCATGGCGCCAGTTTTCAATCCACATGGAGCGACGGACGGACCAGCTGCCGCTTGGATCGCGTTTACGTGCCGCGTCGGTTGACCACGGCGCTGACGTCATGCACCGCGGTTGTTTTTCCGCCGACTCCGGTTCGCGTGTCGGATCATAGCCCCGTTATCGTCGCTCTTTCTTTACCCGAAGCGAGCGGAATGCGTCCTTGGCGTCTTGATGTCCGAGTTTTGCGCAATGAATCCGCCAAGACGACGCTTTCCAACCTAATAAAACAGTATCTTGTTGGAAGGCTCCCGACCCCCGCCACGTGGGACCATCTCAAGGGCAGGTGGCGGGATTTATGCTCCATGCAGGGGCGGCATCTTCGAGCGGACCGGCGAGCGCTCCTTCAGGATACGATTCTCCGCACACGCATTGTCCGCAGGGGTGGGGCTGCCACCTCTCTTATGCAAACGTACTTGACACAACTTCAGCAACGCTACCAGTGCCTGCTCCGCACTGATACAACGGCTTCCACGGTTTCTTGGGTGAACCGTTGCCCAGCGACCCATCCCGAAGTCCTGCGATACACCCGGAGGGCTCAGCGGCCGGGCTCTAGCGCGCCCTTGTGGAGCCCTGCCCCTGTTCCCTCGATAAGCACCTCCCCAGACGCAGCCCACCTTCCAACCTTCGCCTCCCGCTTTAGGGCTCCTGCGTCAGACACGCTCGGTTCCAGGTCGCAGCATCCATTTCCTGGTCGCCCTTACGCGGGACCTCGTGGAGTACTCGCGATCCCGACAGGCAGGCGGTCTTCTAGTATCCCTTTATCAGGCCAATGCCTTCGATCGCGTAGAACACAAATATCTGTTCAGGGTGCTAGCCGCCTTTGGATTACCTCCGAAAGGCATTTCTCTGTTCGAGTGTCTCTAGAACGGTATGCAAAGCGACTTATTTGTCGATGGAATCCCGGCCGCACGCTTTCCGGTCACGCGGGACGTTCGTCAGGGGTGCCCTTTCTCTCCACTTCTGTTTGTGCTCAGTTTAGAACCTTTCCTTCTTAGACTTCAGAGAGCCTCGAACGTTCGTGGCCTACAGCTCCCAGGAACGGGTCAGGTCAAGGCGACTGCGTACGCTGACGATGTGACGCTCTTCGCCCGTGATGGCGACAGTGTTTTGGGGGCGCTTCAGGTTTTCGCGACCTACGCGGCTTTGTCCGGCGCAGAGCTAAACTCCACCAAGTCCAAGATTGTATGCATTGACGATCCCCCGCCTCATCCCTTGCCCCTCCCCGTTGACGCAACCGTCAAAATCTTGGAGGTGACCTTTGATAGAGACGGCGTGGCACGCGAGACGTGGTCGGCGCTTGCGCGTGACATAAACTCGATCGTGCGTAGAAGAGGCCGGGGGATATGCCTTCCCAATGGCCGTACGGCGTTACTTGGCACAGCCAGTGATTTGCGGTCGACTCTGGTATGTCGCGCGCGTAGCTTCATTGCCCTCTCCGTTTGTACGCCAGGCGCGCTCTTCTCTCGTGTCCTTTTTTGGGGCAGGCAAGGCGGCTCTGGTGGCTCGCCCCGCGCTCAGCCTCCCTTGAGAGCGCGGTGGCTGGAGCTTTCCTTGTATCAAACTGACTGCTGACAGCGTCGACTTCAGCTCTGAAGACCCTCTTGACTATCCTCGATGACACGGACAACCCGGCCCGTCCTCTGGCGGTGTATTTTCTCGGGACATTGTATAGTGACCTGGAACCCTCGCAACCGCCCCTCATTGGTGCCCGCGTGGAAACGGTTCCACCTTTCTACAGAGCTGCTATTGAGACTTTCCGGCAGCTCCGCGCCCATGTATATTAAAAAAGACATTGTTGAGGCTTGGGCCGTCGTACATAGACCACTCCTCCCCCACGGTAGCCTGCCTGGAGAAGTGTGTGACTTCCAATGGAAGAAAAGTTGGGGAGTCTTACCAACCAAGGACCGCCTTTTCCGTTGGGGTTTGGTTAGTGATGTTAAGTGTCCCAACTGCAGCGCAGTGAAGACAAACGTCCACGTAACGGCGCAGTGCGTGATGGCGCAGATTTTCTGGCTCCTTGTGGCGCTTGCCTTTCCTGACGCTGGTGTGCGCCCTTATGTCAGTCAGGGTCGTCAGCCCCGAGGGAATTTTGCTTTCCTTGTTATCGCGCTGGCCGAATGGGTCCTGTGGTGGAACCGTTTCTCCTCGAATGTGCTGCAGCGTTGCCAATGGGCGATGTGGCCACATTTAGGGAGTCTGCGACGGGAGCTGGTTACTTTTTTGGAGTGCGAGCTGTTCCTCCTTGGGGAGTGTGAGTTCCTGCGGCGCTGGTCGTGCCGGTACCTGACGGTGCTCAACGGCCAGGTACATTCGACTTGCTTGTCCTTGGACATGTTGGAATATGGGCAGTCTGGTTCCGCCTCGCCGGCTGCGACGGCCGAAGTGATCATTGCGTCGCGTAAACATTGTTTTGTGTAGAGCATGCATCACATATGTGACCCATGTAACATTGGAAAAACTCGCAATGGTGTCAAATAAATTTTTCTTACCCTGAACCCCTTCCACCAAATCTGTTTCGGCGCCGAAATGGCCGATTAAAGCCAAAATAAAAGTCACGTGCAGTCCCTCGTGTGGCCACTGCGGGAGAAATGGCTGCGTTGTGACCGCCATTAGCTCGGTTCTCGAGTACGGATTGGTGCAACTTTTTCAGGGTAGTCTCCATGGCAGTTTCCCAGTTGAGTGGTTTTAGTAACGTTGGTATAAGCTCCTCTACAGGGGCACCGCCATCTTGAATATTTCCACTTTCAGTATGCGCAAAAATACTGTTTTGCCGTCGACTCACCAATCGAAGACAGTCAGGATATAAGCGTAACCGTCACCCATTCTCGTTTTGCCTCACATCTGTTTTTTTACTATTTGCAGGTTCAAATGTTTTCATATTTAGTATCAATGATACTAAATATGATTTAGTATCCTACATTAGTACTACATTAGTATTAATGATACTAATGTAGAACGAACGGAGTCATGTCAGACAAAGGCGTGTGTACATTTGTCCAGTTCGGTTCGGTCGGTACAGGGATTTCTCTAGACCCCCCCCCCCTAGGGGGGTGTAGACTCCCCTCGTTTTTCCGAAGGCACCCCCTTAATTCACAACGACTCCTATATTCGCAATGCCCCCCCCCCCTTTAACCCCCCAAAAAATATTTAGACACCCCCCTGATTTCAATTCCTGGGGAAACCCCTGGGTCGGTATGAACACTTGCTGCGTTGTTTGACGTTGAGGCAGTGTCGGTCCTAATGATGTGAAAAGGTATCGAAGGTCTTTAAGGTGCTTAGGGAGGTCAGTTGGTGGAGTGGGCAGGTGAGTGAGAAACACGTTTAGGAGAAGTTGCGTTGTGCCGTATACGAGTTCTGCGGTAGTGCATCCGACGACCTCCTTGAAGGTGGAACGGATGCTTGTAGGAGTACCAGAGGTATATGGTTGACTCAGTTGCTCCTGTCATCTTTAGTGATGAACGGGGACTTCAGTTGACGATGTAGTCTCTCGATCATGCCATTGGCAGTATGATGGCTGGCGGTCATGTATATATAGCGCTCTCCAAGAATTTTCGCTAGTGGTGCGAATAATGTGCTTTGGGAATGCCTACCGAAGTCTGTGGTGATGATGGACGGGAAACCGTAGCGTCCAATCTAGTTGGTTACGTACACTGGCGCGACGCGTTCGGCGGTGATATGGCCGCGTACATGAACGAGAAGATACGCTTCTCCGTTCATCTAGAAGGTTCGAGTATACTCTTACCCCAAGCGTAGAAGATAATAAGGCCAGAATCACCTTCCATGGCCAGTCTCTCCCTAGCTCTTTCCCGAACATTTTAGGTCGAATATTCGAGAATACGAGCATAGTAGATAAAAAGCCGAGCACCGTATTGCCGATTTCTTCACTGATATTTTTCTTCCGATATCCAGCTGTTACGCCGACGCACTGTCGCTTGCTGCTGCTGCCGCCGTCGACGCTCGCTGCTGCTTTCTCGACGTGGTTTCTTCTTTTTCGTTTCCGGAACAAGTTCGTCCCCATTAAATTTTTAGTTCGTTTCGTTTTGCCCTGCCGCATCGTCTGTCATTGGTGACAATATCTGATATTGGGGTGGCCTCTGCCATCTTGTAGAACGATCCATGGATATGAGCATATATCGGAGCCCCTGGGATGGTGGGAGGGGTCCGACAATATTGATATGTACGTGGTCGAAGCGGGCGTCTGGTGGTCGGAATGGGCGCAGTGGGCTGTTTGTATGTCGCTGCACCTTGGCTTGTTGACAACGAGCACAATTTCGCTCCCAGAGGCTAATGTCCTTATTCGTTTGGGGCCACACGTATCGCGACGACATGAGTCGACGGGATAATCGTGTATCAGGATGGCTGATGTCATGGAGCGAATGAAAGGTGGCGCATCGAAAAGTGGGAGGGATGTACGGCCATGGTGTTCCCGTTGACGTGTTGCATACCGCACTGCAGTTTGCGAGCAGCGGGGCAATTCGAAGCCATAACAAAGTGAAAGATGCCTGTAGTGTCTGCAACTCATCGTCATCCTGTTGTGTCTTCGCCAGTCTGAAGAATTTCGAATCAGGGGATGGAATGAGTGACTTGATGCGTGAAAGAGCATCGGCCGCCTCATTATTCACTCCAGGCACGTGACGCAGATCGATTGTGTACTCGGAGATGTATGCGAGATGACGAATCTCGCTGTACGAGTATATGGGGTCCGATTAGTGCGAAAGGCGAAAGTGAGGGGCTTGTGATCTCTCAGAACGTGGCAAACCCGGTCTACCTGGAAGCACCGGTTATCTGATCGTGGCGGAGATGGCAAAGAGCTCGCGATGAAACGTGCTGTATAGTGCGTCTCCGCCGGGTTCAACTTCTGGGAGAAGAAGCCGAATGGAAATTAGCCTGTCTGGTCGTACTGCTGTAGCACAGCTCCAGCTGCGACATCGGAGGCGTCAACCATGAGCCTAGTAGGCACATCGGGTTGTGGATAGAAATGTTGTTTCCACGAAGGAATGCTTCGCTCTCGCGAATGCCTCCAGTGCACTTGAGTTCCAGTCGACAGGTGCCGTGGAGCTCTTGGGTGGTCGCAGCAGGTCTGTGACTGGCCTGAGAATTTCGGCGCAGTTGTTGATGAATCGTCGATGGAAGTTTGCGAGGCCCAATAATTCTTGTAACTTGTGAAGTAAAGTAAATTAGGGGAAGTCCCTGATAATCTGGAATTTAGGAAGCAACAGATGAATACCTTGTCACTTGAAGTCCCAGGAGATCGAAATTGGCTGTTCCGAAGACGCACTTCGTCGCGTTCTCGGCGAGACTGCAGCTGCGCAGTGGCTCGAAGAAGAACCGAATACGTTGTTCGTGCTCTTCAGACAAACTGATGGCGACGAGCAAGTTGTCGACGTGCGCAAAGACAAGGGGAAGCCCGCGTGTGTCACTTATGTATAAATCATTGGAATCTTTGTGCTGAGTTCGGCAGTCCGAAGGGCATTCGTACGTACTCGACTAACCCAAACGGTGTGGTTACTGCTGTCTTGGGGTTGTCGGATGCCTCAATCGGTACGTGGTGGTAAGCTTTGACCAAGTCGACCGTACTGTAAATAGACGTTCCGGCGAGTTGTTCCGTGAAGTTGTGAAGGTGCGGCAGAGGATAGCGGTCCGGCAACGTGTTTTCATTCAGGGCGTGGTAGTCCCCGCACGGCCTCCATTCCCCTGGCTGCTTTTGCGCACCATGTGGAGGGGTGATGCCCAGCAGCTGTTTGAAGGCCGGATAAATTCGAGCTCATGCATGTGCTCGGATTCACGGCGAGCTGCCTGGAGCCGTTCACCAGAGAGGCGACGAGGTCGTGCGTAGACAGCCGGACCCGAGGTAACGATGGTATGAGTCACCCCATGCTTTGCCGGTTTCACCATGTTTGAAGGCCTCGTGACTTCAAAAACTCATTTAAGATAGCTGCATACCCCGTTGATGGCGCGATGTGACGCACGCCAAGGGATGAAACCATTGTAAATGTCCCACTTACAGTCAGGTGTGTCGTGCCGTCGGAAAAACGATGGTGGAGCATGCGGACATCCATGGTGAAGTAGGCCAAGAAATCCGATCCTAAGATGTAACACTTCACATCAGCGATAATGAAGATCCACATGAAAGTGCGGCGCAGTCCTCAATCGAGGGTATCCGGATCGCAAACCATAGGTTAGTATAGGAGTGCTATTGGCTGCGAATAAGCGTAAGCCACAGTTCAGGTTTTTTTTATCTGCTGTTGTAAGTGGGATGACAGTCAACTGTGCGCCGGTGTCGACAAGAAGTCGATTAGCTGTGAACCGAACAGCAACAAAGAAAAGGTGGCTTGCTGGTCGGCCGGCGTCACCTACCGCCTCCGTAGTGACTGGCCAGGGTGTTTTCCTGCCAGGCACAGGGATGGTGGCAATTGACTGCGCGGAGTCCGTAGTTCCGATGGTACCAGCAGGTACTTTGACCTCATGACGGCTATCGCGCTCGTGCTTAAGACTGATTTCGATGATGGGAGGAGCTGCGGCCCGAAGGACGCCGTGGGTCACCGGAAGGTGGTTGAAGAGTAGCGTCGGTCGCCGCCAGCTGGTCAATCTTGAGCTGCAGATCTTGCAAAGCAGTTAGTGAGGTAGGGAGCTCTGCAATCGTGGAGATGGCCGGCGCCGCGTACTCGCTAGACGGTCCAAGGACATGTTGGTTGCGGATGCGAGAACCATGTGCCCGGGTTAGATGTTGCAAGAAAAGTTCGCGCAAGATTGGGTTGCTTAGCTGAGAGGCCTGTTCGTGGCGCATACGATGCTGTTGTGTGCCTTGCGGCGCGAGGAAGGAACAGACAGCAAAGTAGTTCCCAGCAGAACGGCCCTTGGTCAATTCTACAGTGTAGTTTATTCCATGCACCGTATATATTGCCACGCGCCGTACATTTGATAAGAGGCGAGCGAACGCGGGCATACGCACAGGTCGGTTAGTATGACAGATCAGTGATGACACAACAGTGCGATAACACGGCCAGGATGACACCACAGATGCAGCAATTGTGACGGTCGTTGGTCTCCGAGCTCCTCTGTTTTGAGAAGGCGCAGCCGGCGACTGGTTGTCGACTTGGTCTTTTCCAGCAGAATGGTGGCCTTCAGGTGATCGTAGGCATCAGCCGGTGGTGTCGCTGCTATGCAGGTCGTCGAGCTCGTCAGCTCTTTCCGGAGGCAGGACGTTGTACTATCTGGACGACTGAGTGTTGATCCTCTTCATGTGAAATTGGGCTTCTACCTAGCCAACCACGCTCGACGGTTCTTTGTCCAAAATGTTGGAAGCCGAACCTGGAGTGTAGATAGCGCCGTCTCACCTTCGGGAGGGCTCTGCTCTATGTTTTCAAAAGCGGTCCGGAACAGGAAGAGGACGTTCGAGTGGGCTGCCGGTCAGCGCATGCTTTGGCTGATGGCTCGACGATAAAGTCCATCTCGATGTCGGTCTTAGAGTCACCAATTAAAGTTGCCAAAGGGGCCCTTTATTTATTTACAAAGAAGAAAAGAACATGTAAAAGAAGGTGTAGTCGCCGGACCGGGAGGTTGTTGAAGGAGCGGGTTGGTGCCGATGTTCCCTCTCAAGCTAGCGCCTCTGGAGGAGTGAGTGTTCACGTGGAGCGTGCTGTTAACGTGGCTCGTTTCCTGAGCCACGTTGTTATTAGGGTGTCTTCATGTGCGCTTTGCTTAGGGTGATGACATCTGGCCATTTTGTTCCGAACGCTTGTTTTTATTTCTTGCTCTGATGCGCGTGAAAGAGCGTCTCCCTTCACGCGCTCTTGGCGCTGACTGTGCTATGGCGACATTTTGTTTTCAACGATTTCTTTGTATTTTTTTCTGTCAGCGAGTGCTGCCCGCATCGGGTAGAACGAAGGATGGCATCGCCCTAAACAAAATGACATTGAGGCACCCTATACTCTGTTTCACCTTATGTTGTACCGCAGCAAAGGCTAGAAGCGCGAGCTCATAGCGTTGGCAGCTGCCCTTAATGCACGAGAGCTTGTGCAGTCGAGACGTGCCCTAGAGCAAGGAGCTCGCGCTTGTAGCCTTTCCTGTGGTACATCATAAGGTGAAATGGAGTATAGTTGTTATTGATGTCGCCGCAAAGCCGCTACATAATAAATACGCCGAGAAACTGGGGGAGAGGTGCAGACGCGCGGAGACTTCAGAACACCGATGCTTTGGTTGGAATGATTTGTGTACAGACCAAACGCTAGCTGCCTTCGTCTCCACTACACTTCTCGAACGCGTTAGAACACCGGCGTCCGGCGTTTCCATTAGAGCGCGTTTGACGAGTCCAGTGTAGTCAAAGGCAGCCTTTGTCTCCACTGCACTCGTCGAACGCATAACGCCTGCGTTTGGCTCTCGCATTCGAACGCGTTCAACGAATGCAGTGGAGACAAGGTCAGCTAACTTTGGGTATACCCACTAATTATTCGAAACAGCGCTCGGAGTTTGACGTCCCCTCGCGCTCTGGTCACTTCCTCTCCCTCAGTTTCTCGGCGCGTATACGGCGAGGAAATAATCTAAGAATGAGTGTTTGGCACATCGGAACGTAAGGAGTTCGGGCACACCAATCAAAGGGCCGCATAGAGAACGCGTGCTGGGAACGCGCGATGATGAGGCAGCCAAAGGCGCGCCGTTAATGAGGTTATCGGGAAACAAAAGCCTGTGGGCACATTTGAGGGGTAAAGAAACGCGCGAGGAGCGGAATGAAAAGGCGAACTTGCTTTTCTGACATTCAACAGGGTGGCTCCGAGTCACCCTGCGCTGGATACCTGGCCATGAGGGTATGGAGGGAAATGAGCTGGCGCATCATCTCAACCGAGAAATCAACTTCCGGGCTCCCTCGATCCCATGGCCAAGCCCAACGCCAGCGGAAGACGCCGCAGCTTATAAAAAGCAGATAGCTGGACACTACAGAAACATCAGAGAAAGCCGTACCAACCTTTCCAACCCCTCACTCAACATCGAACACGCGCACGTCCTCCGCAAAGTACAGACCAACACACTCCTCACCCCGCAAATGCTCTACAACTTCAGGTGGCAGGGGACAGCTCACTGTCCCAACTGCCCGGAGATCAGGGCTGACACAGAGCACATCTTCTACACCTGTAATACTGCGCTCACCTCTCCTTATACTTCCCGCACCCATTCCCTCTCTCCTGGAAGGCTTGGCTCAGCTCGGACTCGGCGGACCTCCAATGGGCCCTGGCGGAGCAAGCGCTCCTTTGGACAAGGCCGCAGTTTTTGGCTTTTCATGAAGTGGTTCTCCTTCTCCTCCGTGGCACTTCAAATAACCGCGGGTATTTTCAGTGATTTTTCTAGCTTTCGTATTTCAATGTGCATTAAAAACCGCCTTTTAAGACAATCTTTTTTTTTTTTAGGGGCTTTAAAGGTTTTGTTAGGCAAAATATTTGCGTTCGGGCACCGCTTTGAACGGTAAAATAATGTGATTCGAGATAGATCTCGGAGCTCAGATAAGCTATAGAGACCTTTGAGAAACTTAATTAGCCAGACATGATAAACCTATAGAGCGAGGGGATAAAAAAGGAAAGAACAGCCACGAAGCTCCGCGGTTCGGTGCTTCCTGTCTGTCCGTCCCTTTTTGTCCCCTCGCTCCAGGGTTAATATGTATTTCCTTAACTAGCTCGCTTGTCTACTTGTTCTAACTTAATTAACCAGTTGTGATGGGCACAATCCTCCCCTCCCGGCCGCAAGAGAAGAGCACAGTGTCCATCGGGGTCCATCGACGACAGTGTCCATCGACTGCAGTGTAGGTTGCCTTCATCGCTTCGCAGGCGGAGTACAAGTCGAGTGCGTTGGCCCAGGGCTTCCTGACAAGCCACGACGTGTCGGACGTGTCCCTGGTCACGCTGAACGGCAACTCGACGGCCGTGTGGACCGTGAGCCCGCCGAGCAGGAACGCCCTCGTCGACGAGCTCCGCAGCTCGGCGGTCACGCTGCGGCTCAAGTGGTCTTTCACGCGAGACGTGGACGACGAGACCAACGCTGAGAAGCTGGTGGAGAACGAGCATTCGGTGCAGCTCACGGACGAGGCCGTCCGGATGCGCTTGTCCAACATGCTCACCGGGTCGGCGGAAAATGTCACCGTGCCTCCAATTATGCCCAGGTTTGTGATGCCCATGCCGCGTGGGTAGAGATGTAAAATTTCATGAAAGTTTGAGGGGCGTAAAAAAAACAATGTTTTTTGCATGATTTTTTTTAATACGAAAAATCGAAAAAAGATTATTGCGCACAGAGCTATGAAAAACCCGATAATTTGTTTCGTTAACACTGAAAAGAATTTAATTGTTACATTACTGCACCACAAAAGTCCCCAGCTCCGGCAGAGCTTCCGGTTTCTAAATCCAGGAACGATTTCACGTCAAGGCATTGATTTCACATCAAAGCATCAAGACTGACATTTATATCACTCCCTGTCCATTATTCCCGATTCATTTACGCTCGACGCGTCAATGCTTTGCTGTGCAGCGGACGAAGCCTTCCGGACATTCAGGTTCGAATGCACGTACACAAGCTTTTGCACCCGATCCCCTGCGAGCCTGTCGCGTAGCTTGATGTGCACATTTCCAAACTCGGACCAGTTTCTCTCACATGGCGCGGAAGAAGGGGGAATCTGCAGTACACGAAAGGCGAAGGGACTCAAGGGTTGCTTGAAGCAAAGTTCTTGCCACCACGTGGATGGATCGAGATGCTTCGCAGACTCCCAAACTCCTTCTTTTGACCAAATTCCCTTGCAGGTTCTGTATTCTGCGACGTTAGACAGAAGTTTCCCGACATCCCGCAAGAGGTGGACGTCGCCGCCGCCGACGCGCGGTACCGTTTCACAGTTTGAAAGCTCTGTTGTTGTTTTTTTGCCATTTTATCTTAATTTTAAAGAAAAATAATAAAACTGTTTCTTTTTTCAAAATGTTTAAAGTTTTTTTTAACCGCTTGCATCTCTACGCGTGGGTGATGAGCTTTCACAGGCGTGAGACTTCTCAGAAAGTCCTCGGGAACGGGTACGTGGCGTTGAGGTTCCGTTTCGATCTCTGGACTGCAAAGTGGAGGGTTGAAACCCTGCAGGTTGTCCTTCCCCGCAAGCCTTTCGGGCGTCGCTGATAGTTTGTTTCTTCGCGACGGAAACCCTCAACATTTTATCTTAAATAAAGATTAGCGCAGTAAATATTTATTATATATAGAGCCGTATTTATAATTTAATGTAGATTCTGTCTGTCAAAGGCCCGGCACAGTCGGTGGAGACTTACCGGGCCGTTTTCAGTCATGACGTATATATGCAGGACCCCCACGGCTTGATAGATATGTATTCAGAAGGAAGAAACATGACTGACATCAAAGAAAAGTTGGCACGCCTTGTCTTTATCCCGTCCCCCTCAGGTACCTGCTGGTGCCCCGTAAGGGCAAAGTGGAGGTAGTCCGCGCCCTGGACATTCCAGGACTGGACACCTACCGGCGCCTAACGCTGCGCCTGCGCAACGGGGCCTTTCGGAACTTGAGCTCCGAGAGCGACTGGTGGGAGGTGACTGAACGCTGCACGGACACGTACCCGTTTCCGTTCGTGCACGAAGACAAGCAGGCCTGCACCCACCTGAGCCTCGTCATCTTCAACGAGAAGGCATTTCCCCAGGCACTGTCGCAGATCACGAAATACGGGTAAGGACACGGCCACAGGGACGAGTCAACGCCTCGTATGGTCGCTGAAAGCTCATTAGAAACATCGGACGTGGCTTCTTACGCTTCTTGCTTTGTGATTCGTTCTTCGCTGCTCTTATCGGCTGACGATAACGGTCGGTGACTACGCGGAGCCCAAGTTCGTCTGCTTCTTGCGCAGGGGTTGCAGTGACGTCTGGACGCCGGACTCTGATTGGAAGGATAGTAGGTGGACCTCAATGCTATCGCTGCCTTGAGGTCTACCCACTATCCTATTAATCGGAGCCAATCAGAGCTCGGCGTTCGGACGTCCCGGCATCCCCTGCGCAAGCAGACGAACTTGCGCTCCGCATACACCAGTGCGCGGCTCTGACGTCGCGCGACTGCAGTGGCGCTACTGTAGGTACGGCGCATGCTCAGACGCGCGTCACTTCACGCGAATCTCGTTTCTGCGCACGGGCGGCACCCATACCTGGGGGGGGGGGCAAACGAGAACTTGTTTGTAAACAGCGCTTTGGCCAGGTAAGAGAAGCCGTGGTGCTGAATTTTCGACGTCACGTTAAGAAGCCCAACGCGACGCACAGATTGGGCGTGACTGCTGCGTCAGCTTTCAGCTGAGGCTCAGAGCATAGGTCCCGGCTGAACGCTGACGTAGCATTCGGGTCCAATCTGTGCCACACTATACGGCCTTCTTTAAAAGAGGCTGACATGGCTTCACGTGCTAGGTGAGGGATGTCTACAGTGCATCGATGTAGAACCGGTTCAGAAACACCTTCTCGCCGCTCATAGCCATCGTTATAGGCATGGCTTTTCACTGACATCACGTCAGCCGCCCTTGTGGTGGCCTTACGGCTGAGCGCGTTCCCTCTGGAGCCCAGACTTCGCACAACCGAATCTGTTTTATCGGCAAGAACATCACTGAAAGAAAACCCGACACTAAGACAAATAAAAATAAAAAACGGACAGCACGACACGGAATCTCTAACGCAGCTGAGTTTATTCACAGGAGGACGCCAATAAATACCTGTCCGTACAAAAACAGGTAAAAAGAAAGGAGGAAAGAGACCTCCCCCACGGAGCTAGACAGACAGACACCATCACCACACAAACAAAACCGCCACCCGGAAACACCACCGGTTCCCAAGGACCCGGTGGTGTTTCCGGGCGTAGATTCTGTGCCCTGCTGTCTGTTTTTCTATTTGTCCCAGTCTTTCTTTCAATAATGTTTCCTAACCAGCTCGACTACGTACTCTCCCTCCTTGCAAAGGGAATGAGCCAGAATGACGACCAGCCAACGTTGCTAGGTTACCTCAGTTGTGGAACTCCCACGAAAGGGGATACCCTCCACCGGCTCCCTCACTCCCTTCAGTCCACCTCCCGTCGTTTGAAGCGCCATCTTGAGTTTAGTTTTAAAACTTTGCGTTGAAACGCCATCTGGACGCTGTGTCTCGAAACATACGTATTCTACAGAATATACTGCAGTTACCATAGCAACCCCCCCCCCCCCCAAAAAAAAAGCATTAAAAAAAACATCGGTGTTGCGTTGAATGACGGGAGTTGAGCTGGGGGAGGAGAGGGGGTGTAAGCAGCATCTATGGGCAGTTTCATAACTAGTAACGTTGCCACCAGCGCGGGCAAAGACGTCACGTGACAAGCACTAACTTCAGTCAAATGGATAAAACTGTGCTGGGCTCCCTATTCAGGAGCTGATTGTACGCCTTGCTCTCTACAGGATCGTGGGCCTATACACGACGTTCGCATTGGTGATCGTGCGTCTGCTACGGCGCATCATGGCGGGCATGGCTTTCACCATCATGTACGACGACCTGCCCAACGTGGACCGCGTACTCCAGCTTTGCCTGGACATCTACCTGGTGCGCGAGAGCAAGGAGATGAGCCTCGAAGAGGACCTCTTCGCCAAGCTCATCTTTCTGTACCGCTCACCGGAGACCCTCATCAAGTGGACGCGGCTGACTGACGCCCAGCTGCAGGCGCGCCGCTAATGATGATATCATCGGTCTCGCATCAGCGCTTGCTCCTGTGAGATCCCACCTTACGATGTAATCGCTAGGTGTGTTTCCCTGTGTGCACAATGAAACTTCAGTGTGCGCTGTGTACAAATTCGCTTAACGAGCTTGTCGCATAGACGCAAGCTGGTACGCATACGCAATGAAATGAGAAAAGCTGGCAGTGTTAGTGTGTATATGTGTGTTTTTATTACAATGTGCGTAATCTCTCGGGCCCTGGGTAATGCGTTGCTTGTTTATGATTGCACTTTGTCTTCGCTAGTGCTATAACAAGGTTGTTTTTTTCTTTTTTTTTAGTGGTCCGGATGGTTTTTTTTTTTCATTTCTACTTTTCTTAGCTGCAGCTCTGACGGTGTCCATTACTCACAATGTAACGTTTCTTAATTTATGAATAATTAAAAATACTGCGTCTAGAAGTGGCCATCTTATAGTCGAGTCCTGGTATTTAATAGCACTGTTATCCTCCTTCCACCCTTAAAAGGGCGTGGCAAAAACTTTGTATTTTGCGCGAACACCGCTTAGAACGAACCCCTGACGTAAGTGATCAATGAAACACGCATTCGTTTTTACCCCCCCCCATCCACGCAATAAACGTCGTAGAAAAAAATAAAAAACACGAGCAGCGTTCACTTCCTCAACTGGCAGCCAGAAAAAAGCGGCCCAGTGATCTGCTGGAGCCGATTATATGCCGCCAATTTTGATTAAAGCCACGCATTGAGGTTGTCAAAGCACAGGACCCGCGCCGAGTTCCACACATTGTTAGGGTTCGGCTATTGGGCAGGAGATCGAACTATACTGAGGGGGCGCTTTATCGAGCTTCTTGTCCCCACAGCCCGGTGTTTACCAACACAGCATAACAAAGAAATTGAACCTGGCCGAGCACGGTCTGGGCATGAGCGCTTCGCTCTGACCAGTGCTTTGGTCGCACGAGGAGCGGCCTTCAAATCGTCATCTTCAATTTCTCGGATCAAAAACAAACAAGAAAATACGGTTTGTTGTCCCCACAGCTGAAGCGCACCACTAGAGGCGTGACTGTTCGATCTCCTCCCCAATTGTCAGTGCAGCGATTGAACACTGGCCACTACCCGAATGCTTGTCGAGCTATTGATTATCACGAGCCCAAATCGAGTACTCACGCAATGCTCGGGTCCAGTCTGAGCCGCCTTCCAATACCGTCACTGGGGGATACTGGGACCCCCACGCTTCGTGATAAAATTTAAAAAGGAGATATTAAAAAAAAAACGCTCGAACCACAAAGCTTTTAATGCAGAACGCTCGTTTTGAAGAAAACTCGGCAGCGTCTTTCGTTGGTCATTTGTTGCGTGCGGCGCTGACGTGAGCACGCCTCAACCTGTCAACCTGGTCTTCGTCAAAACGAGCCGTTCGTTTTCGGCAAAGTCACGCGCACAGCTGGCGTGAAGCGAGAGAGGAGGGGTGCCGCGCAACACCACCTAGATAACAAGGACGAAGTGCTAAATGAAGGGACGTCATCAGAGGAGGCCAACGCTAGACAGATTGGAAACGATTGCTGCGTCCGCGCTCGGCTTCGAGTCAAGGTTGAGCCGAACGTCGACGCAATCGTCGTGTCCAATCTTTGCCTAGCGTTGGCCTTCACTGATGTCGAAGTCTCATTCAGCACTACGGCTTTGTTATCTAGGAGGTGTTGCGCCGCGGCGCAGTAATGCAGGCCACTTGCATGGGCGTGCTCAGCCTGCTCAGCTGCCGCTCTGCCATCGCCGGTTGTTCTTCACTCTGGGTGTCGTTTCAGCTTCCGTCCGAGCGCAGCCAAAGGCTGAGGGACGGTTCGCAACTTCGAGAAAAGCATTCCTATGCACCACAAAGTAGTCCGCAAAAGTAATTTTTAAAAATAACTATTTTGTGCGTAAACATTGCACAACATTCCAGATGTGTACTGCTGAGAATGATTTTGCAACGAAATGAATTAAACAGCTGAAGTTTATGTTTTTATTAATACATGGATATGCATGTGGTTTGGTGAAAACACGTACATCCACACTGGCAACGCGGCTGCAGCGCTCGGTTTTTCTGTGTGATGCCTAGGAGTGTCGCGAACTTTTGTCGAACCAGATTTTTTGGTTGAACTTTCGGGGTTCGACTTGTTCGAACCGGTTCGACGAACCTTCGACCTTTTAACCAGATTCGACAGGTTCGACTTTGTGGACAATGTGGCCAGACCTTGATACAAGCATGTTTAGGTTTGGAGAATTTTTTTTAAGCAAAGGGTTATTTTAATTTAATGGACAGTTGCAATTAAAAGAAACTAATTCTAATCACTGAAAAAGTTAATAACTGAAGGTTTTTGTACTGTATTAACTGAAATAACCAATCAGAGCTGCCCCTTATTTATCCCTTAGCCATCACCATCCAATCCGAAGCCAACTGGCCAGCTTGTCGCGCATGCGCACACGAGTCCAACCTCATTACAAGGTTCGTCGAACATTCCACTAAAAGTTCGACAAAGTCGAACCTGGTTGAACTCGAACCTCGGCCGGTTCGCGACACCCCTAGTGATATCGTTCCCGGTATTCACCGAATCATGTGCTTCGCAGCTTTCCTCACCGAGTCGCTTCAAAACGTCCTTTCGCAAAGGCACATTTCGGCGTCAGGCGCGAGAGGTCGTGGTGAAGGCCTACTCTCAAACTCGGCAGGGAACTCCGGCCGCGTCGTACCGCGAATGCGTTGTAAACAAGGAAAGCGTGCGCGCCACTACAATTCACTGATACGGGGCGAAATCAGGGCACCCCATTTACCGGCCGATCACATTGAACGCTGAGAAGCAGGTGGAAAGGACTACGCCTCGAGCTCTGATATATCCAGACAATACAAGGAAACATCAACGGCCGGGTCATCGGGCACCTTGCAATGTGTACTTACATCTAGAAACTATGCCGAAATGCCGAAAAGGTGGAAAGCTCGGACACAGACGCCAGCGGCTAGCCTATGTACTGACATCCCCTGTGACTGAATTTCAGAACGTGAAAGGGCACTTTTTAAACCTGTAGCAGACGATACTGTTGTGACCGTAGGGGTCCGAGTGCGACCACATGGTCGCCAGGCAAAAAGAACACAACCACCCCGGTTGACAGCTCGCCAAAAAGTGTCTTTAATTGAAAATCAACGACCGGAAGAAACTCCGTTTCCGGTAGCACCGCAGCACAACACATGGCGCCATCTATTGCCAGGTGTCCTCACTACATCTCCCCTTCCAGCTCGAGGGAACTTTACCTCGTGCTTTCACAAGTTCAGTCTTTGAGGAGGCTTGACTTGCCGCCCCGAACGTGTGACGCGTATACCCGTAGATTGCCGTAGAACTGGGCACCACCGCGGAGTCGCCTGTTGGTCTTTCGGCGACAGGAACTGGCCCGTCTGAAGTTGCAGGCTGGGTGCAAACAAAGTCGCTTGGCTGGCTGGGTGTACTGGGCGTAAACGGTACCAAGTGGCGACGGTTGCGCTGGACAACACCCCTTGGCGTCTCGACCACGTAGGAGCGCGGCCGCTTGGCCGGGCTCAACACCCTAGCAGCACATGGTATATCTTGTACCCACACGTCTTCCCCTGCTTCCAGAGGGCGCAGTGACTGGGCGGCGTGACGCCTGTCGAAGTCCTTGCGTTGACGTCTCTTCACCCTCTGGTCCTTGCTCTTGACGAGCTTTGGTGACGGCCACTTCGGCATCAGCGATGCGTGTAACCCTGGCAGCCTGGTCCGGAGACGACGACCCATGAGCAGCTCCGAAGGGCTGTAGCCGGTCACTCCGGGTGTGTCCCGGTACACTAGTAACGCCATGTGCGGATCCTCTGCCTTCACGAAGAGCTCCTTCAGTGTTCGAACCATACGCTCTGCCTCGCCATTCGCTTGCGGGTACTTCGGGCTGCTTGTCCGGTGGGCAAACCCATACAAGGCTGCGAAAGAGGCAAATTCCGTTGACGAAAACTGCGGACCGTTATCCGAGACCACAGTCTCCGGAATCCCAAAGCGGGCAAAGGAACTCTTCATAGCCGCGATGACGGAGCTTGACGTTGTGGTCGCAAGACTGACCACCTCGGGGAAACGGGAATAATAGTCAACCATGACCACATAGTTGCGTCCTTGCAGCTCGAAGAGGTCAACCCCGATACGTTGCCAAGGGCGATCGGGTGTAGGAGTCCCGAGAAGCGGCTCGCAGCGCTGAATTCTTGTTTGGGCACAACGCTCACACGTTCCCACCAGTTGCTCCAGCTCGCTGTTCAAGGTTGGCCACCACACTGAGTCGCGAGCCCTTGCCTTGCATCTTCCCACGCCTTGGTGGCCCTCGTGGAGTAATGTTAGCATCTCCTTCTGAAGGGTCTGAGGAACCACGATGCGACAGTCCTTCAGCAACAGGCCCTCGAAGGCTGTGATGTTGCCTCGCTCCTTCCAGAAAGCCCTAAGGTGAACTGGAACGTTGGACACCTTCTTGGGCCACCCATCCTTGCAGAATCGGAGTAGGCCGGCACAGACTCCATCCTCTGCTTGGTGCTGGCGAAGGCGATCGAGGCGAGTGGATGCAAGACTCTCGATGTCCTTGAGCAGAGACCCAACGAAGAGCTCGACGGTGTCGACTTTGTTGTCGGCAGGCTGTACAGGAGCTCGGGAAAGGGTGTCTGCTGTCGCCAGGAGCTTCCCCGGTACATAGAGAACGTTGTACTGGTAGGCCATAAGCCGCATCCTCAGGCGCTGAATGCGAGGAGGCATAGTGTCCAGTTCCGCAGATCCCAACAGAGCGACGAGGGGTCGATGATCTGTTTCGACATCAAACCTGATGCCACGGACGAACTGGTCGAACCTTTCAACGGCCCATGTGACGGCCAGAGCCTCTTTCTCCGTCTGGCTATACCGGGTTTCAGTCGGTGTAAGAGATCGCGATGCGTAGGCAACGGCACGACGCTCTCCCGATGGTTGGTCCTGTAGCAGAACGGCTCCCAGTCCATACGAACTTGCATCAGCCGACACTGTTGTATGGTACGAAGGATCGTACTTGGCCATGCAAACTTTGGAGCTCAACATGCCCTTAAGACGGTCAAAGGCAGACTGCTGACTGGGCCCCCAACACCAGGCACTGTTCTTTTGAAGAAGAGCTCGAATCGGCGTAGTCACGTCGGACAGGTGAGGAAGAAAACGGCCTACGTGATTAGCCATGCCGAGAAGTCTCCTGACACCGCTGACGTCCACTGGGGCCTCCAAGTTGACCAGAGCCTGGACCTTGTCTGGATCGGGGCTGATACCGTCTGCACTGACAGTGACTCCCAAGAACCTGACAGCGGACGCTGAAAAGACGCACTTGGCCCTGTTCAGTTTCACTCCGGCACTGCTCAGGCGACCCAACACTGTTGCAAGACGCTGGTCATGTTCCTCTTGGGTGCGTCCGAAGACCAGAATGTCGTCGATCATGTGGACGACTCCGTCGAGACCCTCCAGGATCCTCCCCATTTGACGTTGGAAATACTCCGGAGCGGAGCAAATTCCAAAGGAAGGCGACAGAAGCAGTATCTGCCGAACGGCGTGATGAAGGTCGTGAGGAGCTGGCTTTCGGCAGATAGCTTGATCTGGTGAAAACTGGCTGTAGCGTCGAGCTTGGAAAAGATCCGTGCAGGACCCAGACGTCCCAGGATGTGCTCCACCGATGGGAGGACGTGACGCTCCCGCTGGACCACCTGGTTAAGGCGTGTGAGATCGACACAGATCCGGTATCCTCCAGAGGACTTGGGGACGACAACGATACCAGAGCACCAGTCTGTCGGATCGTCGACTTTGCGGATCACACCGTCAGCTTCTAGCTTATCCAGTTCTTCGCGGACAATGTTATGAAGGGGAATCGGAATGCGGCGAGGAACGCTGAGGGAGAACGGCTGTGCTCCTGGCTGGAGTCGAATCACATACTCGTCCTTCAGCTCACCCAATCCTTCGAAGATGTTGCTGTGAAGAGGGCTTTGCTGGTTGAGGCTGGAGAGGGCGTCAACAAACTTCACCACACCCAGCTTCTGGATGGCAGGAAACCCCAAAAGAGGCGGGTCTTGCGACGGCAGGACGTAAACCCGCTCCACGACCGACTTGCCTCTCCAAGTCAATGTGGCTTGAAAGGTACCGAGAACTGTCAATGGGTGATTGCCCGGTCCAGTGAGTTGCCCTTCAGGCTCTTGGAGACTGCGAGGTGCTCCGGGAAACGTACTTGGCACCACCGTGACTTCGGCTCCGGAGTCCACTTTGAAGTCGACGTCGTACCCGTTGACGGCTACCTTGACAAACTTCGCTCGGCCCACAGTCGAAACGGCATGTAGATGAACAGTGCTCAAACTTCGTTTCCGCTTCTCGCAGACATCTTCGAAGTGACCCAGGCGTCGACAGTAGTGACACTTGGCTTGTCTAGCTGGGCACTCGTTTCGGGGGTGCGCTCGACGGCCGCAGAATCTGCAGTCCTTGCTGCCTTCTCTCGGCGACGACGCCGAGTCTCGCTTTGGAGAAGTCTTGGAGGCCGGTTTCCGTCCTTTCTTCACACGTGCTTCATCCAGCTTGAGCTGCTCAGGTGCGACGGCAGCTGTCTCGTCGCGAAAAACGGTCGCCCGCGCCTTGACGGCGTCTTCGTGGATGCGTGCTTGTAGCCGGGCCTCGGCCATGGTGAGGGTCGGACAGCGGCAGAGCTTGTCAGAGAGTCTCGAGTCGAGAAGTCCTACGACGAAGCGGTCTCTAACGAGCCTGTCCTCGACCTCCGTGGACGGATAGTTGCACTTGCGGACGAGTGCTCGAAGGGCCGTGTAAAAACTGTCGACGGTTTCCCCTCGTTCCTGGACACGCCGGTGAAAAAGCACGCTCTCGTACACTTCGTTCGGTGGATGCACGAAGTGCGCCTTGAACTTGTCTGTTACCGCAGCGAAGGAACGCCATTCCTCTGCGGTGAGGCCTAACGTCTCAAGAACACGCCGCGCCTCTTCGGATCCCATAGTGTACAGTAACGTCCGCACCTGAACTTCGTCCGACGCTTGGTAGAGGCCTGACGCAAAGCTGAAGTCTTCGAATTGTAGAAACCATTGCGGCCACTTGTCGGGGTTTGCGAAGTCAAATTTGGGCGGTGGAACCAGGCTCGGGAGTGAGACAACGGGGGCGGTGGCGGCGGCAGCTTCCGTTGTTTTCCCTTGCGACATGACGAGGAACGCAGCGACGGTGACGAGAAGACGGAAAGCGTAGCAGCGTGCGACGCGAAGACGACGAGAAGCAGGGCTGGCAGGGCTAGCTGTGAGCATAGCAGCAGCGAGGAGGACGTCAGACTGGGAGGCCGGCCACTTCTGACACCATGTTGTGACCGTAGGGGTCCGAGTGCGACCACATGGTCGCCAGGCAGAAAGAACACAACCACCCCGGTTGACAGCTCGCCAAAAAGTGTCTTTAATCGAAAATCAACGACCGGAAGAAACTCCGTTTCCGGTAGCACCGCAGCACAACACATGGCGCCAT